>JAYJMC010392987.1:99755-139387 GCA_036873965.1 Neoagarum fimbriatum | reverse complement strand
CGCTGCTACTTTCCGCGTCAGATGATTTAAAAAAATCATCAAGATCATCGACGGCATCTAATTCACTTTTTTCGCCGCTACTTTCCGCGTCAGATGATTTAAAAAACTCATCAAGATCATCGTTGGCATCTAATTCACTTTTTTCGCCGCTACTTTCCGCATCAGATGACTTAATAAGCTCATCAATATCATCGTTGGCATCAGCATTATTAGGTTCAGATGATTTTAAAAACTCATCAAGCTCATCTGCCTCATCAGCAGCGACAGAATTGGAAGCATTAGGTTCAGATGATTTCAAAGCTTCATCTATACTCTCACCCATAATCGAGTCAAAGTCATCCGAGCTTTCTTCAGCGAGTGCGCCTTGCTCTTTATCTTCATTATCGAGAATTGATGAATCATTTTCTGTCAATGGAGCATCAAAACTACTTGTTTTTTCTTCGCCAAATAGCTCATCGAGGGCATCGCCATTTTCGCTACTTAATAATGAATCATCGGAGTTTGATGTTGTATCTTTTTCACCAATTTCTTCCAGGTCACTCAATGAGTCTTCCATACCCACGACTGAATCATCGTCAAATGCATCATCTGGTAGACCTAGATCCGTTATGTCCATAACATCGTCTGCACTTTCGGGGAGGTTACCCCCTTCCGTAGCGCTTGAATTTTCTATTTCGTCTAACCCGCTATCCATTATTGAATCGCGGTTCTTCGAATTGTCGCTTCCTTGCATCGGAAAACTCCTTAATCTATGCCGAGAACAACAAGAGGCAAACGTGCATCTTGCGTTTGAGTTCTAAATATAATCATTTGAGGACCAACACCTTCATGTATTGTCGGTCTACGAGTAAATTGCTCTTTTGCTAAATCTGAAACATATTGCGTAGCAGTTTTAAGGTTTTCTTGGGTTAATGCTCTTGTGTTTTGACCATAAACAACCGCGCTTGATGTTAGTTCACCTAAAGTCTCGGCCTGAGCTTTTGCATCCGACTCTGCTTGACTATCAAGGAAAGAAGCATCCAATGCTTGTACAGCCGAAGCCACTACCAAACCGGCGTAGCGCTGAAATCTGTGATAATTAACATCATCAGCTTCCACCATGCCTGAGTCATTACCTAAGTTAATAGTAACAGCATCAATTGTAATAGTCTGCCTTTTATAAACTAATTTCGTAAATTCATAATAAAATTTATCTCTTGGCATAACCGCATCATCAAGGTACGGCACTATTGGTGTTCCTATTAACGTTGCACCTTCTAACTCACCCAAAGTAATTGTAGCATAAACATCTTTAGTATAGTCACTATTTACAGGGGTTGTTACATTTATTGATGTCATATACCCCGCAGGTATTTGTATTAGCTGATCGTTTTTAGCACTGCTCTCTAATTGACCTTCGCCATTTAAGCCCGTCGCAAACTCACCATTAAACCCACCAGTAACAGTTCCGCCATTTCCCGCACTGATATTGTTACCTATTTTCTGATTATCCAAGTACCCCTGATACCTATCGCTTCCACTTCTTGAGTTGTTAGCAACTGGAGCATTCGCAGTTTGAGTAGCAGCTAGTGAAGAATCTTTTTCTTTACCGTTGTAAGAACCGGCAGAAACATCCTTTACAGTAGTGATTTTTGTGCGCATAGATTTCATCCAAGCACCAGCATTACTGGTTTGCGCATCCATGTATACTTTGTCCTCTGCTGTCAAGTTTAAGTTCTCATACTTATCACAAGGAGTGCCATCTTTTTTGCGGTTATATTTATCACAACCTTGAGGGCTAAATCCTTCTAAATCCTCATTGTTAACGGTATAACCTCTTACATCGATACCAAGCTGGCTATAACCATCATCACCAAAGATGCTTGGGATATTTTTAGAATCACAAAGCGTACCATCTTCTCTCATTCCTAAAAGACTACATCCATGATTTGAGAATCCAGTTTTAAGAACACCATACTGATCCAGGTCATCAACGTCATACCAATGAGAAAGGTTTTCAACCTTACAAGGTTTACCGTTCTTATCAAGCCCATCAATTCCGCAACCGAATTCATTAAGGTTATCTACACCAAAACCTAATTGATCCAGTTTTGTGTCTTCATCAAATATCCTAGTTACATCTTCGATTTTGCAACGTTTTCCATTTTTATCAAGTCCATCAATATCGCAACCGTTCTCGTTTACGCCATCAATCATACCAAATTGGTCCACTCCATTCTTTTTAACAAAGCGAGAGACGTTTTTAGGTTTACATCTTTTTCCACTTGGTAAAAGTCCATCTATATCACACCCAGATGCATTTCTACCAGTCTCTTTGTCAGCACCAAATTGGTCTTTATCATTTACATCGAAAATACGAGTAACTTCATCAGATGAACACAGCTCATTTTGTCTATTGTAGCCATATATGTCACAATTTTTACTATTAAATCCATCTTCACCAAAACCTAGTTGATCAACGTTGTTTTCGTCATAAATGCGAGGAATATCCTCAGGTGGACAAAGTTCGCCTTCAGCGTTTACCCCTTGCAAATTACAACCTTTCGCATTGAAGCCATTTTCGTCTAGTAAAAATTGGTCAAGACCAGTAACAGTGTCAAAAATTCTAGTTACTTCATCAAAATCACAACGAGTTCCGTCAGGCTTAACGCCGTTAATGTCACAGTTGTTAGCATTTAAGTTATTTTTACCTAAACCAAGTTGATCTACCATTTTGTCATTAAACAACCTTGGAATTTCTTCTAAAGCACAGCGAGTCCCATCAGCCTTAAATCCGCTAAGGTCACAGCCATTAATATTCCTACCTTGAGCTGTAAGATTTAATTGGTCATAGCCATCAGAACCAAATATCCTAGGGATTTCATTAAGAGCACAAACTTCACCCTCGCGATTTTTCCCCTCTAAATTACAGCCAAAATCATTAAAGCCATCTTCTCTTATTCCGAACTGATTTACGCCATCGGCATTAAAGAAGTAAGGAATATCTTCTAGCGCACAAATGCCGCCTTCTCTATTTAAACCATCAATTCCGCAACCTTTCGCATTAAAGCCGTTTACTAGGTCGAGTCTATCGAAAACGTTTTGTTTCTTGCCAAATTGATCAGCACCAGAGCTATCTGTTAGCTTAGGTGTATTTTTGCTTTTACAATTCACGCCACCAGCATCACAGCCAAAAACGTCAACGCCATCTTCGGTCATGCCTGCTCTGTTGAAGTTTCCACGATCAAGGTTAAATTGATTAAACCCCTTCGCGTCGAAAAGTTTAGTAACGTACTCTTCGCGACACTGCTTGCCATTTCTATCTAGTCCCTCAAATGAGCAGCCATAAATATTGAATCCGTCATCGGCAAAACCAAATTGGTCAAGATTTGTTTCAGGATCAAAAACCCTTGGCATATCTTCAAGCTTACAAAGTTCACCATTGCGATCGAGACCCTCAAGAGAGCAGCCTTTAACATTGTAACCATCATTATCAAGACCTAAGGCTCTACGCACTGTTGGGCTTAACCCTTCAGCTGCTTTTTTGGCACTTAACTGTGTTTCGGTGAGCGCTTTTCCTTTTGACATCGCGCCCCTAACTATCTCGCCATCAATATCAGTAAACATAGACTCTGGTTGAACTTGCCCTAACGAATTAACAACCTGCCCATACTCATTCAAGCTCAAAGGGTTTCCATCTTTATCAAGAATTGGGTTATTGTTCTTATCCACAAGGTTTCCGTTTTCATCAACAAAAGCAGGCTCCCCATTTATGTAAATCATTTCCCCATTACTACCTTGTAGAGGAGCAAACTTTGCTTCATCGCTATTTTTGTCCGCAAACAAAGAGCCTGTAACAGCAGTACCGTTCATATCAGTAACTGCAACAACACCACCGCTGCTATCTCTAACTTTACCGTCAGAACCAAGCTTCATAACTCCACCGCGACTATCAAGTAATGGTTTTCCATCGGCGCCAATGATAACGCCATCTTTATCGATGAAAGCTTTCTTTCCATCAATCATTACTGGATTCCCATTTTCATCAAGAAGAGCAGTAAACATATCTCTTGCTGATTTTATTGGGCCGGTAGATAAATTACCATTTGCATCTTTCGCAGCAACAATTTGACCGTAACTATTTCTAACCTGGCCATCTTTACCTAGGGTTATTTTTCCATTTGCTGCATCTAGTATTTCATTACCATTTTCATCAACAACAACGCCATCTTCATTAAGAAAAGCTTTTTTACCATCGATATAAACAGGGTTTCCATTTGCATCAAGTAAAGGAGATACTCCGGTGTCCGCTGAGTAAAGAGGGCCATCAATTATTTCACCATCAGCATTAAGCGCCTCTACTAGGTTACCTCGGCTGTCTCTAAGTTTTCCATCAGCACCTAGTGTTATAATGCCACCATACTGATCTTTCTTTATTGCGCCGTTAGCGTCTCTCAATACACCATTTTTATCAACAAAAGCAGGTGAACCATTTACCATCACTGGGTTACCGTTTTCATCATAAAGAGACGAAACTTTTTCATTAGCAGAAAATAAAGCACCTTTCACAAGAGTTCCATCAGACTTAGAAGCCTTCACGATCTTGCCGCGACTATCTCTTACTTGGCCGTCAGTGCCAAGTATTAAGTCGCCACCAAATTCGTCTTTTAGTTTTTGACCATTTGCATTTCTTACAACGCCGTTTTGGTCAACAAAAGCTGGTTTTCCATTAATAAGTACTGGTTCGCCATTTTTATCAAGTAAAGGTGAAAGTCCCGCCGTTTTAGAATGAAGAGGAGAGTCAATAACCTCACCTTTTGAGTTTGTTATTTCAACTTCATTGTTTTTGCTGTCTCTAACTTTTCCGTCATCACCTAGCTTAAGAGTTTCACCATACCTATCTTTCATAAGCGAACCATCAGCAGACTTAATTTTTCCTTTTGAATCAACAAAAGCTGGCTTTCCATCAATGAAAACTTGATTTCCATTTTCATCTAAAAGTGGCTCTAGGGCTTCGTTATTTGCAAAGAAAGGGCCGTCGACCACATCACCGTTTTTGTTTTTCATGGCAACAGCGTTACCAAGAGAATCAACGACTAGACCTTTCTCGTTAAAAGTTAAAGGTTCACCATTTGCACCAGTTAAGACAGTTCCACTCTCATCTTTAATCAATCCATTTGCATCAACAAATGCAGGCTTACCGTCTATGTAAACAGGGTTTCCGTCTTTATCAAGTAATGGAGAAAGCCCCGAACCTACTGCGCTTAAAGGTCCATCTATTTTGTTTCCATTCAAATCTGTCGCTTGAACTTCGTTTCCTAGACTATCCTTAACAGTACCATTGTCAGAAAGAGAAAGGTTTCCACCATTTTTATCTTTTAGCGCCTTACCGTATTTATCATAAATAACGCCATCCTTACCAACAAAAGCAAGCTCTCCATTAACCAATACAGGATTGCCATCTTTATCAAGTAAAGGTGATAGTTTTCCGTTGTCTGATTTGAATGGACCAGTTATCTCTTTACCAAAAGAGTCGGTGATTTTAGCTTTTTTACCTTGGCTGTCATAAACAGAACCATCTTGACCTAATGTGTAAGGCTTGCCAAAACTATCTTTAACTATTTCCCCATTAGCGGCTCTAACAACGCCATTCTTATCAATAAATGCAGGTTTGCCATTTATCATCACTTGATTTCCGTTCTCATCAAGTAATGGCTTCAGTCCGTTTCCACTAGCACCAAATGGGCCTTTAATCTCTCTTCCAGCTTCATCAGTAACTAATACAGGTTGCTTGTTGCCATCTAAAACTTGTCCAGATTCAGAAAGCGTCATTACCTCACCGTTTTTATCAAGCATTAAAGTACCATCAGAGTTTCTAACGATACCATCTTTGCCAACGAAAGCCGGTTTTCCGTTGATCATAACCTGGTTTCCATCTTTATCAAGAAGAGGCTCAACAGATTCATTTGCGGCAATTAAAGGCGCTGTTATTCTTTTACCATTTTTGTCTGTAGCAAAAACGCGTTGACCTTTAGAGTCCAAGATGCTCCCACTAGAAGAAACAGTTAATGCCTCGCCATCAGCGCCTCTTATCATTTCGCCCGAAGAAGAACGAACAATACCATTTTCATCAACAAATGCTGGCTTTCCATTAACCATTACTTGATTTCCATTTTCATCAAGCAGTGGTGATAAACCTAAATCACCAGAAGACATAGGCCCTTTAATAGGGTTACCAAAAGAGTCATAGGCAAGAACATCAAACCCTTTACTATTAACTAACTTGCCTGCTTTAGACAAAGTTATCTCTTCGCCATTTTCATCAAGTATACGAGTTCCATCAGCGTTTTTAGCAACGCCATTTTTATCAACAAAAACAGGTTTGCCATTTACATAAACTTGCTTTCCATTTTCATCGAGTAGTGGCGTTAAACCTTTTATTCCTGATTTTAAAGCCCCTGACACTTCAGCACCGGACATAGACTTAGCATAAACGATATCCCCCGCACTATTTCTAAGTGAACCATCATCGCTTAGTTTTATAACTCCGCCATTTTCATCTAAAAGAAAACTACCATCTTTTCCTTTTATGTTACCTAAGTTATCAACGAAAGCGGGTTCACCATTAACCATAACTTGGTTTCCGTTTTCATCTAATAAAGGAGATAATCCTTTTTCTTGAGCATATAGAGGTCCATCTATATCTTTTCCGCTCAAGTCTTTAGCAGTAATTTTGTTGCCTGATTCATCAAGCAAAACGCCATTTTTATCAAGAGTAATTATTTCGCCATTGGCATTCTTAATGGTTTCGCCATTAGCGTTTTTAACAACACCATCTTTATCAACAAAAGCAGCTTCTCCATTCACAAATACCGGATTGCCATTTTTATCAAGTAAAGGAACTAGCCCCATATCATCTGCATGCAATGGACCGTCAACAAGGGTGCCGCCATTCTTTCTTGCGACAACAACGTCACCGCTTGAGTTGCGAACTTTTCCATCAGCACTAAGGGTCATTTTTTCCCCTTTTGAGTCTAGCATTTCCGTGCCATCTGCATTTCTTATAGAACCATCTTTGCCAACAAACGCAGGTTTCCCGTTCACATAAACTTGATTTCCATCAGAGTCCAGTAAAGGAGTAAGTTGACTGTTTTTTGATGTTAGTTTGCCTGTTGTAGATATGCCGTTTTCATCAAACGTATTAACGACCTCACCATCAAGATTTCTAACTTGACCATCGTACCCAAGAGTTAGCAATTGGCCTTTTTTATCTCTTAATGCAACACCATTTACATCTCTGATAGAGCCGTTAGCATCAACGAATGCTGGCTTGCCATTTACATAAACCTGGTTTCCATTCTCATCCAATAAAGGAGTTAAGTTTTCTGATTTAACTTTCTCGTTTAACCAAACAGACTCAGGAAGAGTGCTTATATGATTACCAAACTGATCTTTCATGTCTGCGCCAAAGATGCGAGTGATTTTTTCAGGCTCACATGCATTGTTGTTTCTATCAAAACCAGCCAAGTTACAACCATACTCATTGAAGCCATCTTTGCCGATACCGAATTGATCGAGCCCAGTTTCTTGAGAGTAAACTCTTGTTATTTCTTCAATAGAACAAAGAGTTCCATCAGGTTTTCTTCCATCAATATCACAATTGCTTTCATTAAAACCAAGTTCATTAAAGTCAAGGCGTGAAATTCCATCTTTATCTCTATGATGGATATTCATGTTGTCACTACCAAAAGATTGCGTTTGCTCACTTGTAGCACAAGCCGTTCCGTCCGCTTTTCTTCCATTAATGTCGCAGCCTGAATCGTTCAAGCCATTTTCATAGAACTCTAATTGATTTTTACCATTAATGTCTTTTATCTTTGGAATGTCGTCATAATTACAACGAGCACCACTTGCATTAACACCTTGAAGATTACAGCCTGTTACTGGATGAAAACCAGCGCTAGTTAATCCAAATTGATCTAAGTTTGTTTTTGGGTCTATTATGCGAGTAATGTCAGCGATAGGGCAAATTTCACCTTTTCGGTTTAGGCCATTTATATCACAACCCTTATCGTTAAAACCGTCATCACCGAAATTGAACTGATCCATTCCAGTAATTGGATTAACTATTCGAGTAACATCTTTAAGTTCGCACCTTTCGCCTGATTTATTAAAACCAGCTAGATTACAGCCATTAACATTGAAGTTGTCTCTACCAAGACCGAATTGGTCAAGACCTGTTTTTTCATCAAAAATACGAGTTATATCTTCTAAAGAACAAAGGTTACCTAAGCGATCGAAGCCTTGTAGATTACAGTTGTTTTCATTGAATCCATCAGTGCCTATTCCGTTAGCATCTTTTCCTGTTTTTTTGCTAATAGTTCGGCTCATTTCTGACAATTTACAAAAAGAACCGTCTGGCTTTATCCCTGCTTCATTACAGCCAAATTCATTTCTTCCATTTTCAAAAAAACCAAACTGATCTTTTCCAGTGTAAGGAGATACTATTCTTGTTCTTTCACTTAAAAGACAAGCGTCTCCATTTGGCTTTAACCCATCAATATCACAGTTGTAAATGTTTCTGTTATTTTTGCCAAAACCGAACTGATCTTTTCCGTCTTTTCCAAATATTCTTGGAGTGTTTTCAAGCGAGCAGCGCTCACCACTTCTATCGAAGCCTTGTAAATTACAGTTTTTAGAGTTAAATCCATCTTTATCTAAATTGAATTGGTCTAGTTTTGTCTTAGGATCAAACATTCTTGTGATGTCAGAGATTTCACAAACAGCGCCTTTCCTGTCAAACCCATCAATATTACAATTATTTAAGTTAAAGCCATCCTCTTTAAATCCAAACTGGTCTAAAGAGTTTCTGTCGTATACGCGAGTAACTTGGTCTAACGGACACAGAGAACCATCTTCTTTAAAGCCTTGAGCATCACAATTAAATTCATTAAAGCCTTTTCTTGTAAATCCAAGCTGGTCTCTATCATCTGAGCCATATATTCTAGTGATATACTCAGCAGGACAAAGCTCACCTGTTTCTAGTCTACCCTGCCTATTACAACCAAACTCATTTAATCCATCAGGACCAAAAGCCGCTTCTGACTGACATCCACTAACAATGTCACAGATGTTCGCAGGAACGCCGGTAAAAAGCTCTACAGCGTCATTCTTAGGGGAAACAATAGTACGACACTCTTTACCTTCCGCATCAAGTCCTGAGCGTCCACATCCGTTCCTGTCTAAATCAGTGAAACAGCTGTATCCATCTTCGTAATATCCAGTCTCAAGACATGTAGGGTGGTTTTCTGCCAGGTTTGCTAATTCAGAATCAGAGAGAGTTGGTAGATATTTTTGTACGACCTCATCAAGAATACAAAGGTCACGAATTTTTGCTCCCTCACCTCTCTTTGCCGCATCAACAACATCATCACAATAAACTTGCTGAGCAACTAAATCGCCTTTCAAATCGGAAGTTCCATCAAAACCAGTGTTTTTTACCTGGGTCGATGCAGCACCAGCGGAAGACGTTGTTGGATTCTCGTCTTCATATTTTTTAATATTACTTTGGTGAATACTAGCAAAACGCCATACAATGGCCACAATCACTAAAATAGCAACTGTCGCTGATATCAGAACAACCGGACTAACATTGAGGTTGAACTTCTTTTTGTTTGTTTTTAACATCCCTGATCCCTTACTTGATATACAGCATTACGATTTGCGAATTCTTTCGCATCAAAACAACCGATGTTTCTTTGTACTCGAAAAGCT
The DNA here is from genome assembly GCA_036873965.1 of Neoagarum fimbriatum. Lineage (NCBI taxonomy): Eukaryota > Phaeophyceae > Laminariales > Agaraceae > Neoagarum > Neoagarum fimbriatum. The sequence goes on along the minus strand of JAYJMC010392987.1, from coordinate 129,634 downwards.
TATGTCGCCCATCACTTGCCGCAGATATATGAACTGGTTGCGGAGAGTAATCATCGTGTGGGGTCATAATAAACAATCTTCCATTGTTTGTCCACGCAGAAAAATCACGTTCATCAACTCTATCTCCGTAACTATCTCTAATATCGTGCTTAGCAAATCCATCCGGAGTTAGTTTTTGTAGCATTAATTCAATTTCAGGCTCTGGGCTCAATAAAGGTGAAGGCATATTTCCTTCATTGTGCGTGTTCATTGACTTGGCTTGCTGAGAATTCGAACTATCACCCAGTGCGTCTATTTTTATGTCAACATTAAAATATGCTTCTTCACTGTTTACATCAAAAAGAAGCATTAGTGGATACTGCTCTCCAGCCAATTTGATTGGTATGTTTGTTTGGCCTGATAATTTCTTTGGTTTAAAGGTAAATATATGAGAGGCTCCTTTATCTGCGCCTTCAACATAACTAACAACTTCATCATTTGACATGTCACTTAGCGTGCTGGCAGTCCAAGGATTACCTAATGAGTCCGTGAATATAACCGTTGTATTATATGAATGACCTAATTTTATTTTTATAATTTTTCTAGATGACAAAGAAACAGGAATAACCTTATTTGTTATTTTTAACATTTCAGGTTGATTATAAAGAAATTTGTCCTCTTGCTTCAAAATTTCTTTAAATTCCTGCTGCTGAGAATCAGTCAAAGGACGTTCTTTATCTAAAAGCTCATCAGTTGCGAGTTCGTTAAGGAGGGCCTTAGCTCTTTTTGTATATATTTTAGGCACCACTTCTTGGTTCGTGTTGCCACCTCTTGCGGCTACGCTTTCCTGTGAAGTCGATACCACCATAAATAGTGATACTAATATTAATATTTTCTTCCCTAGCACGTTATTCGCTCCCTGCATGTTTCATTTTAGCTCCCGACTATTTTACACTATTTTTTTCAATAAAACAGCGTTACCCTAAAAAAAAATAAACCCCCTAAATTACTTAGAGGTAAATGTTCTTTTCGGCTTGCTACTTATTGGATCGGAAATTAAAGATAAGACACTTTTGTCGGCTATTTTAGGTGTTAAGCCTTTACTTCCAGATCTGGCTTTACCATAGCGCTCAGTTGATGTCTTTGTTGTTTTGTGACCCATTAGAGCTGCCCGTTCAACATCCGATACATTTTTGTCAGCTTTTGCATTGGCGGAAAATTGATGCCTCCCCGTATAAAGGGTGATATTTGCTTTTCTTTTTTTCCAAAGTGTCTTATTACACCAATACAATAGCGAAGCACACCCATTGTAATATGTCTCCATCATATTGTTTTTTATCATTCCTTGAACGATTGAAACTTGCTGTTTGACGAAACTAACAATTTCATCGGGAGTATCAGTTAAATCTATATCTCTAAAGTCAGCATAAGAGCGCTGCTCGTTTCTTTTAAAATTTTCTGAACGTAATATAATTCGGCCATTATCCTCAGTAAGCATTGCCGTCTGCCATTCATTTGGACGAAGCCCGGTGGCGATAGCTGCCTTTAGCCAAATAACAAGTGCATTTCCCCACTTGCAATTTTTAGAATTAACAAGCGTTTCAATTTGCTCTATATTTTCAGGGCTCGCGTTTTTCTTTCTTCTAGAGCTTGTCATTTTTGGACGTTCTTTTCTGTTTAACCCAGAAACAGAATCCATTTTTTCGTTAAGCTTAATAGCAATCTCTTCCGATACACGCTTCGCATCAACCATCTTTTTCAAAAGCAAGCGATAGCCACATCGATGCATCCGCCAAGTTCCTTGAGACCAGCTAGGTAGATAGTTAGTTATGCACCAGTCTATTGCCTTCTCAACAGCCATAACCTCCTCAGACTCCCTGGTGATTACATTAACTAGCCTAATCGTCTCTTTGGCATTGGGGTGTGACTGAGTTTTCGCGTCACTTAAGCATCGTTTTGCATTTTCAAATGCTTTTTTGTAATATATTTTTTGAGAACTAGGGCGAGCCATGAGTAATATCCTTTTACTGTCCAGTAGCGAGTTTTATCTATTCTTTATAATTAACAGCTTGAACCAATGCTTGCTTCAATATGGAAGCAGAAACATAAGCCTTTTGAGTCATAGCTTCACTGAGTAGCAAGACCTCTCCATCGTCAGGATTGGATATGAAATTCACACCTTTAGAAATCATTAAGGCAACGATTTTAAAATTATCCCTTTGAAGAGCGAGCTGAATTTGATTTACATGAACTTCTACTTTTCCATCCGAAGGTAATGTTATTAAAATCAAAGGATCTGCTCCTCTTTCAATAAGCAACTCCGCATATTCAACATTACCACCATATAATGGACTCATAGATGAAGCCATAAGCGGAGTTAGCCCACCAGACGACATCTTATTTATATTAAACTGTTCTCTACTACGTAATTCTTCATACATAATGTCGGCGGGAACATTGTAGCCCTTTAAAATCATCTGAACCCACATTGAGTAAAGCTTATCATAATCATAACTTGCTTTTTTCTCTTTGGTTTGCTCAATTAGGGTATCTGCTATCGCTTGCATCTCAATTAACTCAGATTCTTCTAGCGGTGTATTTTTCATTAAACCACTTAGGTTTTTCATTTGACCAGCCTGATAAACCTGAACAATTCGTATAAACTTCATATTATTGCTACTACTGGCAATAAGCATTGGCGATAGGCCCGAAGTCATTTTTTGATGTGGGTTTGCTCCAGCTTCCAACATTGACATTAATATGTCGTCATAATAGGGAGCTTTCATGAATTCTCTTGTCGCCAACATTGAAAGGGGGGTTATCTTTTCACCCCCTAACTGGACTGGTATCGCTGTATTTAAACCTTTTGGAGAGTAGGTAAACAAAGAGTTCAAATAATTCATGTGCCCACCTTTCAAAGCAAACACAAAATCACTCGCTACACCATCCATAAATCGATAAGCAAGCCACCCATCCACAACATTGTTTTTAATTAATGAAGAAGCTAAATCTGAATGCCCCGACTGAAGAAGATAAGATGTAATATGTATTTTGGGAGTAATAGCATTACCCTGTAAGGTAATCCATTCACCATAATTAGAAAGAAACCCTACAACACCCTGATATCTTTTTACCTCGTCTTTTTCTTCAAGAACTCTAACCAATAAAGACGATGAAGCATCCCTATTACTTTCAATTTGCATTGGGTTTATAATTTCTGCTTGAACATGAAAGTTAAAAAACATTCCACTTAGAAGTGTAGCGCTTAAAATAAGTGTCTTTTTGAATAGCATGTAGTACCCCTTGGTGATTTTACATATTGCTCCGAGCCGTTACCCATATTGTAACACAGCATTTAAAAAAAAAATAAAATTTATTCCATTAAATAATAGACAACAAAAAGCCCCCTAACGGAGGCTCAATAAATTCTTTTATTTTGAAACAAAAATAAAACTAGGATCCTCGACGGGGTAATATCGCTTAATAACTTCCGGGTCCAGCTTAAGCCCATACTTATCAACTTTTATTAAACCGGCAAGCATAACAACGGCGCCTTCTACAATTACCTTTTCATGAAGTTTCTTTACTTTTTTAGTACCAAAGACACTACAATTAACAAGATCCGCACCATCTTCCAGTTCAAATGTAAGTATTTTTTCACCATAGTAATCACTCGTTTCTTTCTTTACAGACTTTAGTTGAACATTTCTTATAATCCCATAAGTTGTTACCGTCTGCTCATTGCAACTTTCGTCAAGATTTCCAACAGGGACAGGGCACCCATCAATAATGGAACCTGGTGGCTCTCTTTCTACTCGTTCAGCAATATTAAGAACTTTTATAGGGGTTGATGTCATATAAAAACCAGCAGCCTCTCGCTCTTCGTTTAAGGTGTCAGAAACTTGTTGATTAAGCACTTGCTCTAAGTGCTCTATCCAGGTCTCAGATGCACCTTCGACCTTACCTAATATATTACATGCCCTAAAGAATCGAAGCTCAGTATCTGACACTTCACTTGCGTCATTGTTAAAACTAAATTTAGAAAGAGTAGAAGATAATATAGAAAACCTTTCTCTATCCGTATTCGCTGTTGCGTATGCGGCTGTAACAATGCCTTCTATTTTACCACCTGCGACTTTCAAAGAAAGCTTTGAAGCAAGGTCTTTATTTACAGCAATTGAGCTTTCTGAAAGAACTAACTCATTTTCCGACTGGCTAAGCTTTAAAACAAGTTCATCATCACAAATTTTAGATAACTCAAGTAAAAAACAAGAAGACAATCCATACTCATCATCCGCCACTCCTAACGTATTTTGTTTTCTTGATTCCTCAAGTATCCAAGAAGAAAGTTTACTCAATTTCTCTTTAGAGTCTCCCTCTTTAACAACCATTGACATTTCTTTAAATGAGACTAATGAGCTTACCTTTTTATGAAAATCAATAAGTGATAGTTTGCTATAGTAACTCAGTGCTTCATACTCAACGGTAGCCGGTGTCAGAATGTCGTTTTCGTTTTCCTTTACCATTTCAGCTAAACGACAAAGAATAAGCTCTTTTATTTTTCGAATAGAATCAACTTCGTTTTTAAAGAAATAGTCTTTAGAGTAAGCTATTTTCTTTATTTCTTTTGCTGGTGACACAGCAACCAAATAAGCGGCAAACTCAACTGGTGACATATCATCTACAAAGGCATGCAATGATGTTCTATTTTCACTATTTAAATAAGAAAGCGTACCTGTTATTTGCGCTCTTAACCAAGAAACAAATTGTCTACCATTTATTTTTTTATTTGCACCAATTCTTTTTGGTATAAATTGATCAAAAGCACCGGTCACGGCTAAAGATTTAAAGCCACTGATACTAGGCGAACGAGGATACCCCTTCATTCTAATTAAAAAATCGTAAACACTTAAGTAAGCTCCATTTAGTTCACGTTCTTCAACAATTGATGGTGCTGATTTCCCCATGTCTTTTAATTTATCAAAACCATATCTAACATATTTTTTATCTTCTACAGAAAAAAGAACACAGCTTTTATTAATGTCAGGATTTAAAGTTTTTATCCCCATTTTTTGACTGGCCTCAAGAACAGTACTATGAAGCTTTGGTAAATCTTTAAAGCTTAACGCTGCACTATACAACTCAGCTGGATAGTAGCGCTTAAGGTAAGCAATCATGTATGTCACTACAGAATAAGCTATTGCGTGAGATTTATTAAAGCCATAACCCGCAAATTTTTCAACTTTATTAAAAATTTGGTTAAATCGTATATATTGAGATAACGCATAATAGAGTCGAGAATAAATTTCATCCACCTTATCATCATCTAAATCTTTTAACTTTTCAGTAACTGCATTTTTAATAGCCACTTGATAGTGCTCTTTAAAAAGCATGACGACGTAGTGATGATCATTCATTCTAGACATTAGAGTTTTTTTATCTTTTTCACTCAAGCCCAATAAGTCAACAAACAAATTAGTCACTTTTTCAGCGTCAGCTAAATATCCATCTTCGCTCAAAGAATTTTTAATACCTAATTTTTCAAAGTGCACTTCAAGATCTTTAATATTTACATCTAAAGAATATTTTAAGCCTAACTTTTTACCTACATCAAGATAGTGCTCTCTCCAAAAAGCCATCGCTTTATCAGAGTACGTACGACGCTGGTTTACCATTTCTTCTATTTTTTTCTTTCCCATAACCCTGCGTATCAAATCGGCTTGACCCAAGCTGTAGCCTGCCAATTCTCTAACTATACTCATTACTTGCTCTTGATAAACAATACAACCAAATGTCGTTTCTGTTACTGTTTTTAAAGCAGGATGATCATAGGCTGCTTTTTTGTGGCCCTGTTTAACATCAATATACTCTTCCACCATTCCGCTATCTAAAGCCCCAGGGCGATAAAGAGCAGAAAGAACAGCCAACTCATCAATGCTCTTTGGCTGCAAGTTACCAACTAAGTCTCGCATACCACCACTCTCTAACTGAAAAACATCAGCAAGAACTTGTTGGCTTATGAGTGAAAAAACCTCTGGATCCTTGAAGTCAATATTTCGAACGTCTATCTTTACATTGTAATTTTGAAAGACCTGCTTAACACACTCTGAAACAACAGATAATGTTTTAAGGCCAAGTACATCAAACTTTATAAGTCCGCCACTTTCAATGTCATCTTTATCGGATTGGCTAAAATAGTTACCTTCATCATCGCAAGATATTGCAGAGTGATCAGTAACGGTTGTTGGAGATATAACTACTCCCCCTGCATGAACGCCAAAAGTAGACATTTTTCCGGAAAGAGTTCTGGCCATTTTAAGAACTTTTAATAGCATTGGTTCTTTTTTGGTTCTTTTAATAACCAAATCCAATGTCATTAATTCATCCCAACTTATAACTTTCGGAGTACTAATGCCCAATGATTGCTCAGCAGTTTTTATTAACCTCTTAAGCTCTCCATCATATTCCATAGATAAGTTGTATGCCTTTCTCACGCATGAAATTGAAGACTTTAACTGGTACCTTGAAATGCTAGAAATTTGACTTGATGAAGGAAACGAGGCCCCCGCTTGCTGATATTTTTTGCTTATGTATTTTAGTACCGTTCCTCTATTTGAGTTCTCCCCAGAATCACCAAAGTCGACATCAATATCAGGCATTGACACCCTTTCCGGATTAAGAAATCTTTCAAATTGAAGACCGTATGGGATCGGGTCAACATCCGTTATTTCCATACAGTAAACAATAAGAGAGCCAGCAGCAGAACCTCTTCCGGGGCCGACAGGTACGTTAATACTTCTTGCATAGCTAACAAAGTCATACTCGATGAGGAAATAACCAGAAAACCCCATTCCTTCTATAACTTTGTATTCATACTCTATTCTTTCGATGTATTCTTGGCGGTAATCTTCAGACTTTTCGCCATACTGCAACTTAAGGCGCCTCTCCAATCCTTCCATTGTTATCTGGTGCATACAAAAATCGTTTAGTCTTTTTTGCCTAAATGCATCAAATGTCTTCCCTTCTGGTAACTCTTCTTTTACCCACAAGTCAAATGCAGCTTCTGCGGCCACTGTATCAGGAAATGATATTTCTTCTTTTTTCTCATAAAGAAAGGCGTACTCTATAACATCTTTTACTGGCATATCATAGTTTGGCAAACACACATCACCTAATGGTACCGGGGTATCTGGTAATTTACTTTCCCAAAAATCGAAGTCTATTTTAAAAGATTTTTCTTTATCAATTGAACGGTAGTAATCACAAACATTTTCATATGGGTGAATATAGCTTTCTTTGTCTGGTTTTATAAAAGTGAAATCATTAATTTTTGAATCGGTTTGCACCGCAACCTTCACGCAATATGAGTCATAGTCTTTTTTGTCAGAGTAATGAGCGGTAGGGAGTGGAACATTGATTTTATTTGACGATTCAAGAAGTTCTAAAACTGAATCGGCACTATTAAAAGGAACCCCTAGCACATTGATTACATTGTCGAATCTCTTTAATGTTTCGCGAAACATTTCATTCATTTCAATTTTGCTTTCAAATTCAAAAGCAGATGCTCCCAATAAAGAATACTTTGTCATAGGATCAACAACAACAACACCTTCGCCATAAAGCTCAATATCGTCGACAGTCAAAGCAATAACATTGCTTTTTTTATCAACTATATTATCGTGTTTCTTCTTAGCGAGCATTGACACTAGAGCCATAAGGTTTCTGTAACCTACAAGCGAGTCCGCGAAAAACATTAACTTTTTAAGAGGGCGTTCGAAGTCCACTTCATCCAATATCGCTATCCATTGGTAATATTCCGAGTATGTTTTTTTGTTAGGAATATCTTTATATGGCGACAATAAAGAACCGAACACAACATTCAATAAATCCTGAACCTGAGCGGCAGAGTAATCTTTGGGATTAATCGACAACTTATTTTTATCAATTAATTTTATCTTATCAATGACATTTGATATTTTCATTATAGTCGGCTTTGAGGCAAGGCAAGTCCTGAATAATTTAACACAAGAATAAAACTCACTAACAAAGTCTAGATTAAATAACTCGTGAAACTCTGACACACCTAAAGATTCAGCAAATTCAGCTAGTTTTTTTTTGTTTTTATTTTTCCAATATTTGTTTTCGCTAATTTTGTCATGAAAAGTAATTGTTGCCCCAACAGTCGCAGACATATCCGAGCCACGAGAAGTCTGGATATACTTAACGACAGCACTCATACTATCGTTGTCTACGAGTGATGTTTTAGAGTAACCTTTTTCTTTCGCTTCTTTTACGAGTGTTTTAGGTAAGTCGTTCCCCCAAAGAAGGGAAGCATCCGAAAAAACGCAAAGTGGTAAATGCATGAAAGCACCTTAATTATTAAAATACGAAGTAACATTACCACGCAAAAGAAATAGATTCAATTTAATTAAACTAAAACTTATCCCAAATATCTTTACGTGTTTTTCTCATCTCCGTTTTTGTTTCAGTGCCAATTTTATCTGTGAGTTTATCCTCACTAAGCAAAAGAAGAACATCATCGTCAGCCTTTAAAAGCTGATCTTCGGTAACCTCGTTGGCGAAATCTTTCAACCTTAAATTCTGAGCATTCATTCCATATTTTTTATTAACAACATCGAGCAACATACCTTTAATACTATCTGAAGACATTAACTTACAAATGTCCCCACCGAGAGCTTCAAGAGCCCCCATAACTTCTTTAGTCACTTGCTCTTTGGCTTTTTTCAGTAACTCCTCAAGAATTGCGCCGTCCATGCTTGAGTAAGAAGTGCCAAAATCCATATTTCGAACTGTATCTACTGCATCCTTCCAGTCATCGCTGAGTTTTCCGTCTGTAAATATCGTCGAGCACGTAGATGCCTCATCGTCACCAGCTGCGGCTTTTTTCTCTGCGGCTTCAACATATGCTTTCTGAAAAGCATCAGGTGTTGTTATTGGTGACGGAGCGAACACGCTATGAGTTACCTGCTCAATGTATACTTTGGTTTCCTCAGCCGTACAATCATAAACCGGTTGATTAGGGTAGTTTGTTGCAGCTCCAGCAAGACCACTTATTGAAAACCCGATAGCAACGACACAAAGCTTTAATTTAATCATTTTCACATCCTTTTCCCATTAAGGCTAATGAGTATGAATAGTATTTTAGCAGATAATCTTTGTCAGGGTGACTTAGATTTATTAATTTAGATAAAAACCATGGATTTCTTGTTTCATATTTTTTAATTAACCGTTCAACAGTACCAATACCAAAGTGATAAGACAAAACAGCCAGATTGTGCTCTCCCTTAAATCTTGCAGTTAACCACTCAATATACTTTAAACCAGCTTCAGTAGAACGCCCTAAACTAAGCCTTTCATCATTTTCACTTGTAACGTTAAGGCCCATATCTTTTGCTGTCGCTGGCTTGAATTGCCAAAGCCCTTTAGCTGGATTTGGATTTCTTTTATTTGTAGCTCCTATAGCATCAACATTTAAAGATGATTCTATCATTGGTATGATGGTCAAAGATTCAGGCAAGCCCTTTGAGCGCGCTTTTACGCGGATGTAGTGAATTATAGCGCTTTGCTTTTTGTTTTTATTAAAAGAAGAAGCGTCAGAGCAAAATCTTTCTTTTTTACTATAAAAATAACGATAAAAAACCTGGTTGTCACACCCTACGGATGAGCAGTATGAGATAATACTGTCGCTTGGCATAACTATAGTATTAGCTAAAGACAAGTTACCGACTAAACCTAGAAGATAAATAGAGGATGTTGTGACTATTTTCTGCAAGATATTCATGTACATTTCCTTATGCAAAAAAGGGAGAGCTACAAGCCCTCCCTTTTCAATATATGCTGTTTTCTACGTACCTGTAGCTGTGCCTTGAGTGAAGTCACTTTGCTTAACAGCCGCATCAACACCTGCACCAGTTAAGTCGCCACCAATAAGTGCCGCGCCGCCTGGGTAAATCATAAATGAACCAACAACAGCACCCGCTAACAATTTACCAGCAGAGAATTTCTTTTCGTGATCTGATTTTGAAAGAACATAATCTTGCAAAAAGTGCCAAGAAGCAAACGCTATTGCTGCAAGTCCGGCTAAGAACATTAACGCCTTAAACGCAATGATCCATAGGTCACCAGAAGTTTTTACATAAGCACCTTGAGACTGCAAGATACGACCTGCATGGCTTGGTGCGGCCATAAACAAAATAGAAACACCGAAAATCCCTAAACCTAAAGCTTTACTTTTTATCATCCGTAACATTTTATATCTCCCAAATTGTCGTTACCAAATTAATATATATTAAAAAAAGCAAAAGTTAGACTTATTGCTTTTTTTTTTAATTTTTTTTACACCGAAGGTGTATTCATAGCTGGCCTAACAAAGTTACGTTCTATGTCTTTAGGTGAAAGCATACCTGAAACGCTAACTCTTTCGACTAACCGGCTATCTTGTACGGGTAAAATCGGTCTCCCCTTGCTTGTCGCAGACGTATTCATTGACTGGTTTAGCGTGTTATACATCGAGACGTAAGTAATTAAATGATGAGGCATGATATCTTTCCAGTCAAAAAGAGCATTACTTTTTGGTGGTGGAAACATTTCAGAAAAACAAAGATTAACTAAAGCTTTCATGACAGAAGGTTCCATGGCACCTCCTGACAGCACGCTTCTTTCAAAGTTAAAAGGCACTGGTGCTACTTCTAATTTCGTTTCCTGAACACCCGACGGTTTTATTATCAGCATATTTTCCATTGCAACCTCCTAAAAGCCTATTTTAACTGTTGTGTAAGATGTATCCAGTCCTGATTTTTTAAGAACAGTGCGCGCATATTCCGCATCCATCTCACTACCTAGCTCAATAGTGCTTTCTACCTCTTTAAGCATAATTCCCATTAATTCATGTTCATCAGAAAAAGAAACATTTTTCAGGTCTTCTTTTGATTGCTCAAAGACTTTCATGTTTAAGCGCATATCATCAACGTTTTCTTTTCCTTTTATACAAAACACATTGAGTCTAGATGTGCGTATTTTTATACCGAGTGCCATGTGAAGCAATTGAGTTTTAGGATCTCTCGCCTCTAAGAAAAGATAACCTAACTCCCTACATATTGAAGCTTCAACCCAGTCAACTTCGGTAAAGAATGGCATTATAGTGTCAGGAACACCTAAAAAAGGCTCTCCAGAGGTCTCTCTTCCGCATAAAAATATACCAGAAAGAGAACTGGACAATAAAAGAACTTTTGGATTTTTCTTATCTACTTTTATTTCGCCATTTTGGATCCCCCTTGAAAGGAAAACAAACCAAACAAGCGCGTAATTTTGAACATTAGACATACAAATCTCTCCATAGATTTTATTTTCTAAAGTAATATATCAGATTAAAGACAAAAAAAGGCGAATGCACTTGGTGCATTCGCCTTTTTTATTTAAAAACAAATTAACCAGGGAATTTGAAAATCGAATACCCTTGGAAAGAATTAAGATCAACATCAGGAATATAAGACTTAGCCATTACGCGATGCCTTTCATTCATGTATCGACTAAACTTACGTTCATCACGCTCCAAGTTGTCTTTTTGACCTCGACCGTATGCATGGGCTACTTTTTCCCAAACGCTAGCGTGTCGCTGTTGCTCATCAATTGAAAGCTCTTTAAGGTGTTCAAGCGCCAACAAATAATGCCTTACCGCGTGCTCTAGGTTGTCGTTTTGGATGCTATCACCTAACCAAACAGCGGCTTTCACGCCGAATGTATTTTTGGTTTTTTCAGAGTACTCAACAGCTTTATACATTGCCTTTTTAGCAAGCTCTTCATCTTTGGTGTAAGAATACCCAGAATAAATGAGCCCCAATCTGTAAGCTGCTTCCGATCTTTCTACGTCTGTAGCAAGAACGCCCGAAAGTACATCTTCATACGCTTTTATTGCAGAGTCAATTCGATCATTTACAGAGCCAGATACAACTCCAGATTCATTGTTTTTTGCCATGTAAAGCAATGAAGCAGGGTGCTTTGTTTCAGCCGCTGCCTCAAACCATCTAGAGGCTTCTTTTTTGTCTTGAGGAACCCAGTAACCAAGCTGGTAAATTGAGCCAAGCAGATAAGATACTGCAATATTTCCATCTTCAGCTAAAGGTCTTAACCATGTTAATGCAAAAGGCACATTTCGTGGCACGCCTACACCAAGCAAGTTCATCATACCCGCTGTGTATGATGCGCGAGCGTTACCTTGCTCTGCGGCTGACTCATAATAAAAGTAACTTTGCTTCATGTCATTTCCGGCCATAGGGCCAGATTTATTTTTTTGCGAACAGTTAGCTTTATCTTCTGGCGCATACCAAACACAACTATCGCCGCCGTAGTAATCAGCTAAATAAAGTTGAGCGAAAGAATCTGCGGGCTCATCACCTTTAGGGTTGGCGAAATAAGTAAGGAAGTCAACAACGCCTTCTCTGTTTTCCACCGTTCCAAAGTTGTTTTGGATTAAAAACTTCACATTTTTAACTGCATCTTCATGACCATAGCTTGATGCTTGAAGCATCCATCGCATAGCTTCTGCATAATTCTGTTCTTGGTAAGCTTTGTCGGCGTAATAAACCATCACATTAGGATCATTCATTGACTTGTTGAATACCGACTCGTAAGGAGCGGGTAATTCCGTATGTGAGCCTTCTTGAACTATAGTTGTTGCATTAACACCCGAGCTCAAAAGCGCAATAGAGCAAGCCAGTGCGCTTATAGTAAAAATCATCTTTTTTTTCATAACATCATCCCTGAAAGGTTTTGAGTGTAATTCAATAATTTCTATCATAACACAAAAATTAAAAATATCTATTTAAGATATTTTTAATTAAAAGATTAATTTCTGGTCATGTCACAATAGAGAGAGCTAAACATTATCGACTTTTCCTCCGCTGAGAAGTCGGACAGAATATCGGAAGTTTCAGCTCTCTTCATCATAGCTTCACCAAACTCACGTCTATCAGACTCCGACAGAAGGCAATCATAAGACCAGCTATCATAAGCCACAAACGAAACTCTACAGCTTCTAGATGATGTTATAGAGTAAGATATGTCTCTGGCAATAAATGGGTTTGTGACGTTTTCTGATGAGGTTTCGCACTCACTAATTCGAGTTGCAAACTCTTTCATCAACTTTGTGTACTTATCCACCTCTGCCTCAACAAGCATTACGGGTATTTTTCCAGACTCACTAGAAATACTAACCTCGTACTCTTTTAGGTTCGCTGCATTCGAATTAAAACTCAAAAAAGAAGCGATGACACAAAGTGTCATCGTTTTTTTAAAACCCATAACTAATCCTTACTATTGTTTACAGATGCGATGAAAGAGAGAAGACGCTTTATATCGCTTTTATGAATGTCATTATAGCTAAGTTTCTTACCATTACTAGTTAAGTATTTTTGAGATAAAAGTTTAAGGCCATATCTGCTGTGTTGATCAATATAGTCCTCAACAAGAACATTCATTGACTTGTTGTTTTCTGCAAGGAAATTATTTATCCCCTGTACGTTTTTTAGCTCATTGTTCTCTGCTATTTCTTCAACTCCCTCATATCCCAAACCTAAACCAATAAGGATTCTTCGTGACGCAGAAGTCTCCGCATCCGCAAGTGCGCCATCCGTACTCGCTCCTTCTATGTTTCCCATTCCCATTCTAGAGAACCAAGGCTCGTAGCCCTCTTCCGTAAGAACATAAAGGGTTGCTATACATATCGCATTCGATGTGTCGTGGCTAATGAACTGAGTAAATATGCGAATTGCGCCAAACGGAAAGTGAGTTTCCAATAGCCTATATTTTTCCGACATTGGCACAAAACTGCGACCAGAACTATCATACTCTTTTGGTATTATTTTTTCAAAATCCTCAAGCATACCCGCAAGGCTAGTTTGGAATTCTTCGCTTGTAATTTCTTTTACTAACGACTTCGTTGTTGCTACCTGTACTGGTTTCCATTCCGAATCAACATAATTACATAATTCGTTTTTACTTGTTTTTTGAATGCTCATAATGGTCACCTATTAAACCTTTTCTTGTTGGATAACATAAAATTGATATAAAACTTCCAATTCATTAGTTGTGTAAGTCGCAAGTCTTTTTGATGCGTCGTGATTTTCACCAAAAACTCTTTTCACCATTACATCAACAGTCATTCCAGATTTTGTTCTAATTTTACCTAAAACATCGAGAAGATCATTTTGATATCTAATTGACTTTATTGATGGCCAATTTTCATGTTCCCTATCTACTACTAAAAAAAGAGGTTTCTTTGGTAGGGTGTAAGATTCTTTGTTCGCTGGCTGCTCTTTCTTTGTGGTGCTTTTTGTTGGAGCTTTTTTGCTATTCGCTGCGGGTTTTGCTTTAGTGCTTTTTCCGGGCGACTTTTTATTCTGATCTTTATTGCCAGATTTAATCTTATCTTTAGGTATCGATGGAATATCACTTTCGTCATCAACATCCTCAAAATCACCTAAAAACTCGATATCAGACATTTCATTGGTTTTATCTGAGTCGTCTTCTTCCAAGCTGTCTGTTTCATCTTTTTTCTGCGCAACATCGTACTCTTCATATTCAGCACGAAGCCCTAGCTCTCTCAAAGAACGCCTAATCGCCCTTGTTTCTGCCGACAACAACTGCTTATTACCAAGTTCAATAGCACCTTCACCTACTTTTTGAGAGGCAAAAGACCCTGGAAGAACAACGTATCCATCGGGAGTTAATATGGCGATTTGAGCTGTAACAGCTGGGTCTAAACCTAGTTTAATCGGTAAGGTGTTAACTATGACTCTACCTAAGAAACATTTCATAACGATTCTTTGTAATTCCTCTGCCGTAGCGAATCGAACCATTATTTCGTCTGAGGTAAGAACATCAATGACTGGACGTAATGGAAGCTTATTGAGGGCTTCTTGTGCCTTCTTTAGCATAGGAGAGAGTTCACGCAAAGCCTGTTTAAGTCCTTTGGATTCGCTTATAACAGGCATTGCGCGTATTTTTGAATTATTTTCTTGTTCGGTGTTATCTGACATGTTAAGAACTCTTCTTTATTAACTTATGTTTATTATATTACAGCAATAAAGAAAGATATCAAGTTTTATTTTTCGTTCCGTTGATTTAATACAATGTTCCCAAGCAATACCGGTTTATGTTATTTCTGTTTTCGCTTTTGCCTTCATTCATGTCAAAATCAACCAAAACAAAAACCACACCGGTGCTTCTTTTGCTATAAGCAAAACTTCGAAGCGACTCCAAAGCCTCAGACAAAGTCCCCCCATTTTCTCCTCCCCTTAGAGATAATGCCGGAGTCACAACAAACAATAAATCACCAGACTCAATATGGGCATCTACTATCATTTTAACTGAATCTAAATGATTAAAAAAATAAGAGTACTCTGAATCTAAGTTTTGATCCGGAATTGTACTTAATACTACAGGCTTGGTAGACGCTTTTAAAAGTAAAGAGCTGAGCTGCGAATCATTCGCAACCCTAACCCTATAAAGAGATCCTGACTCAAGTGAATTTCCTTCCCAACAAATAGGAGATTCACCCCGACTAAATTCAGACTCAATTCCTTCTATGGCCCCCATAAAATCAGATAAGCCTAAATCCATCATGAACTCTTTACTTCCACTCATCAATATCAACCCTTTCCTTAACATAGACAGGAATACCGGACACAAACAATAAAATAAACAAAACTCCGACCAAGCTAGACATAACAATATTCAAGTAGTAATAGCCTTGAGAAAGTGCCACACCTTTAAGGAAATGTATCCCTACCACCATCAAAACAAAAAGAAGCGACTTCCAAACCGTGTGCATTTTGGAAAAAACCCAGAAAGGTACCAAGTAACCGTTCTTATACGAACTTGATTCTTTTTTAAGTTTAGTTTTTACAAGTATCGCATTCACGATGTACTGCTGAAACACGTTTGAAGCATAAGCTAAAGATAGAAGCATAACAATACCAACAAAAAACAAAGCCATATAAATAACTGTTTGTTCTTTTGCTGAAGGAGAAGCGCTAACATCTCCAAGAAAGAAGTTATACCCTGCCAACCCTAATAATAATATTGTTAATATTACAACCAACCAAGAAGACATCGACTTTATCAATTGCACAAACCCATTAAAAGCACTAAATTTAATGCCTGGAATAGCTTCAACTATTTCTCTTTTTACGATAATAGATATTGCTATCCCCATAAATAACCACTGAACATAGCCAATAACAACGGCAAAAAGAGCTGGCGCAACCGCATCAGATATCGTCGACACACCTGTTAGCGTATTTGAACTAGTAGATAATAGCTCTAAGCAAAAAAGAACAATTGCCGTGACGATAAAAATCGCTTTGTGTTTAATAAATGCATCTTTATAAGCAAAGAAGGGGACCTGAGATAGCTTCGTCATTTAAACGTTCCTTTTTTTAGTTAATTGTTTCTTTACAAACTCTCGAAATTCTACCCAAGAGCACTCTGTAATATTGCTTTTTTCTTTGAGTGTGTCGTGAATTCTTTCAGAACCAGATACCTCACGCATTTCATCACACAAAAAAACGCCATCTTTATCGTCCTCTTTGCATATTTTGCTCACGATTTTATCTGCTTCGATATCAGTCATAGAAGAACCAACACCATACGTTAATATCGTGATCTCTCCTTTTACCGTAAATAACAAATCCCCAACTTCCAAGGTTTTTTCCAAATCACGTTCTTTTATTTTATAACTAAGATCATGCCCTGGCAACAAGCGACACAATTGATCGTTCGCCTTAAATTCAGTAAGTCGAGGGCATGAAAATGCGAAGGCATCCCCGTCACTTCCCGCATCTACATTTGACTCTACTATTATAGGGTTTAAAACTAACATGAAAGTTCCTTATGAAATAACTAATTAAACGATAACATAACAAAACAAAAACATCTATTTATTTGATAAAAAAAAAAAGAGAAACACCAGTTTCTCTTTTTCTACTCTCTACAAATTTAAGTATTAAGGCTTGTCGCCTTTATTTGCTTCGCCAGGTGATGCGCCGTCACCTTTCCCTGTAGAGTCGCCCATCGTCATCGTCACAGTGGTCTTACCCTGACTGTCAAGTTGAGGCTTATCGCCTGGCTTAGGCGCTTCTGATTCATCTTTAACTCCATCAGGTAGAGCTGTAGGTTCCCCTGATTCATCATCAGGATCCACGAACACTTGATCATCTTCAGAGGTAACATTATCTTGAGGATGGGTTGATGAGTCGCCGCCACCGCCGCCATTTTCAGAAGTCGCATTCTCATTATTTCGATTTGACTCATTACCGCCATTCGATGAATTATTCGATTCCTCATCGTTTTTCATTTTTTCAAGTTTGGCAGCATCCTCTGCCCCTCTTTCTTCTGCATTTTCATCATTCAATCCTAGCCTTTCAACAACATTTTCAGCATCTTCCACGGCTTGCCTAAGATCCTTCATGTTTTTGTATCCGTCTTTATCAGCATGCTTACTTATAGCAGCAACCATTTCAGATGGCATTTGAGCAATTTGCTTCATCGTAGTCGCTTTAACATATTGTTCAAAACCTAATGAGTTAATGTAGTTGTCGTCATCGCCCTTTTTAAGGTTCAACCTTTCCTTCATTGTATCATTAAGACTCTTCATCAAACCTAGAACAAACCTAAATAGAACAAAGATTGCAATAAAGTATATAACATACATGAAAATATTAAAGATTAGCGATGATATTCCTGAAAACCCGGCCTCACTAGAAGATGTTAAACCGTGATTTATAAGTGAAAATGTCATGTTTATGGCATACATAACAACAACAATTAAAGACCAAGACACTGTCGCGGATATAGCGAAAAACATAGGGGTTAAGTACGTACCCATAAAGTCTTGATAGAAACTTTTAAACCCATTTTTATATTCTTTTTCGAGTGTAATAAACTTAGTCAAGACATAAAATGGAATTATTACAGCGGTAACAAATATAGCAACAAGATGAAGTATCATTATCATGAAACCAAAAATATAAGCCATCATTGGTATGATATAAGCAAACACGATCCCCACCATTAGCAACGTCGCGAATAAAGGTTTTAGAAAGTCAAGCATCACAGTCGCAACCTCAAGAATACCGAGGATAACTTTAACAATAACCATAACGACGCCACCGACAACATTTTTAACGCCTTTTATAAGGCTTTTAATGCCATCACTTATATCTTGCAATCTACTTTTCTTTTTCTTTTTACCTGTAGAATCAGTGTCACCCTCTGCACTTCCAGACTCACCTCCAGTTGCTAAATCCGCCATTTTTATAGCTGCTTTTGATATTTCTGTAGTAACCATTAGCGTAATCATATTGGTTATCATTTCATTACCAAAGTCAGAAAGGGCAACAATCGGATGTTTTGACCCCGAGAAACAAGACTCGTACCCACCGTCATAACATTGCTGTAAACCGAAGCTTAAAGACTTATCTAGTGGCATCCCACTAGCTGCCTTTATATGATCCATTGGGCCTAGGAATAAAGATTCTACAATATACATAAAATACTGCATGCTGGATTCTTCATCCATATCACTCGGAACGTCGAGATCAAAATCAGCAGAGCCAGTTGGGCCTATTGGAAAATACTGTTCCGTATTGTAATCATGAAATATTTCGCCTAAAGTCCTAGCTTCTGTTTCTGTTACCCCACTTAGAACGCCGGCGGAAATAAAGCTCTTATTAGTGGCACCTGATTCAACAACAAAAACATCATCAAAGCTATTGGCCATGTGCGAAGAACTACCTTGGCTCTGGCTTGTATACAACAGTGCTCCACCAAACATCCCCCAACCACGAGGTCTAAGAGCCATATCTCTAATGACATCTTCATCACTGGTAGATAAGTTATCTATCAAACTATCCGTTATTGCTTTTTTTACTGACGCAGTGTATCCAGATATAATAAATTGATTAAGCTGTATCTCTTTCATTAGTTCATCTGCAATAGTCCCTTCCATCAATCTGGCGGTTGTATTGAAATCATCTGGGTTAGATTTAATTTTGTAGGTACCATCAATTTCCTCGTAATCCCCAAAGGCAATTGATGAATCAACCGGATACTTAACGTAACGGTTTATATCGGTATCACCCCAATCATCCTCTGCAATAAAATCAACACACTCTAACTTACTTGAATAATCAGTAAAAACAGTCTCAATATCATCTTTATCACTTGCTTGGTTGTAATAAAGAATGAATTCCCTAGAACCAGAGCCAGAGCTAGTTCCCCATATTACAGCACAATGATGAGCTCGAATTAGTTTTGCTGTTTCTTTTGCGTCTGCAAGGAGCGGATCTATACCATAGGCAACCAATTTGTCTTCAGATATTGATGGGTACTCCTTTGAATAAGACCACATCGAAGCCTTTCCGTTTTCAAAGAAATTATCAACGGCAGACATCTCTATTGTCCCACCAAGAAGCATTGCTGCGACAGCTAAATGCCTAGTTTGTTTTTCGTCATTACTGCCTTCTTTCAATATTGTTGAACCATTAAGCCCGGCGGCAAAAACTTTAGAGCCCTCATCAATTGCAATTCGCTCTATTTTAGCGTACTTCTCAACAGCGGTCATAGTGTCGTCGTTTAGGACAAGTTTTAGCCTTGTTCTAATTTGATGCCTATAAAGATCATAATAGTAGGGTGCATTAAACCTATTTGCTAAAGAGGAAACATTATCGTTTTCTCCGTCAACAAGCTCCTCAAGATTAGGGAATTTATCTTCCCCAAAATTATAACTCATTGTTCCACAAGAATGCTCATCACCATAGGCATCATTATCATAAAATCTAAGATAACCTGTACACTTTGGCTGTGTTGATTTTGTGTATTTATTCATTGATAGCGTGGATATCGTTCTATCCAACGGCCCACTAGCAACATCACCTACATAAGATAGGCAGACATCATATCGCCAAGCAACACTTTCTTGGTCATAATCAAACCTTTCCCCAAGGGTTCTATTTGTAAAAAATGCAGACCCAGCTTTGGCCTTTAAATTCATCAATGCTTGTCTTGTGCTTATTTGACAGAGTGAAGTCTCTATTAATCCATTCGATATATTCTGGCCCGTTGGGAGTAGCATGTTTTCTTTTATTGGAACATCGTTAGAGCCCATTTCTGTCGCACTTAAATAAGTACTAAAAAAGTAGTTACCACCCATTGTGGCGGGGAGAGCACCAACAATCGCTAATGTTTGACCTATCATTAAAGGCGGCTTATCCCCTGCTTGGCCGCTAGAAAAACCAGTCGGCATAATGAGAATTAATAGGAAAGAAGTGAAACTTATAAACATGACGGAGTCGCCCTTACCCCCTTCAAAATCTACACTACCTGTCTTCTTTATCATAACTGCATACTTGTACCCCAAAACAGCAAGTAATGGAGTAAGTAAAGCCCAGACTAATATCGCAACTCCGGACAGTATGAAATGAATTGGTCCAGAAACACCTATCGTAGAATCAGCAAACTTGGTAAAATCACTATCTAGTACTTCCTCATCAACAAAAAGGGTAACAAGGAAACGCGAGGCTGGGTCATTCAATGTGTCTGCGAACATTATGTATAATGATTGAAAAAAGACATCTTCTTCGCAAATTTCGCCTGAACGGGTTTTTACTTTCATTCCCTCTGGGGTATCTTCCATTCCACAAAGAATGTCGCTTTCGGCAGAGTGCGATAATGGAGTCATAAATAGACTTGTAACAATAATTAGATAAGTAAGTAGCTTCTTCATGCTTCCCTGCTGATTTTTTTAGCGATATGACATATAATATCACAGTCAAAATGAATGTAACTATTAATATTTACACAACACTTACCAGGTTACCGTGTTTCGCCCATTTTCTTTTGACAAATAAAGGTTTTTATCTGCATCGACCACCACTCCTGCTGCATTCATTTTATGTATCATTTCGCTAGAAACAAAGTTTATACCGCCACTCAGTGTTAACTGCTTTCTTTTTGATGCAACATGAGGTGTATTTAAGTCAAGTTCGCCATTTTTCCACTTCAATAGAATTTCGCTCTTAAGAAAACTATCCCATGATGACTTGCTAATAAGCCCGCAAAGCAAAAACTCCTCGCCACCGTAACGAAACGCCTTCAACCCCAATTTATCACCCAGACGATTTATAAATCCAGCCACATAAAGCAGGCACTTATCTCCCTCATCATGACCATAATGATCATTGTACTGCTTAAAGTAGTCTATATCGATAAAGATAACGCACAAACCGAGCTCGCTAAGAGGTTGAGTCTTGTTTTTTTCTCTTGTTTTATCATAGAAATCATAGAAATGTTTTCTATTTGAAATATTCGTTAGGGGATCAATATATATTTCGTTGTGCATTTTTTCTTTTAGTTTCTCGATATGCCTTTCACTAATGGCAGCAACGAAGTAAGGGCTAATAAGTACCATTATGTTTGAGAAAAGACTCCCCCATTCGCCTTTTGTAAAAAAAGAAAAGAACAAAAAACCTATCCAAAAAACAATAGATAACAACAATGCCCACTCTAAAAACCCAAAAAAACCATAATGCAAGCCGTCTTTTCTTCTCCAGGTTAAGGGTGAAATAAAAACAAATAACGCCATTGGTAAAAATGAATTTAAAAAGCGAGTTAACTCTTGAAATTCAACACTTATCTTTAAGTGATAAATTAAAAAAAAAGTAGCAATCGCATTACCAGATGCAATTAGTAAATCTAACTGCGAATCCGTAAACTCACTTTGTATTTTTTTTGATAGATGGATTAAAGCTTTCATAAAGCCAACCAAAAAAAGTGCTGATATTGCGTTTTTTAGCGAATCTGGTAATTTATGAAATGCCCCCACGTCACCAAAATTTAAAGTTCTGTCTAAACAAAAAATAGTCAAAATAACTAGTGCCACATAATAAAGAGTGTTAACTATATGGCGAGATGATGCTTGTCTAATAAAGTCCTGTATTTTGTCCGTTCCCTGGAGCATAATTTACTACCTCTACAACCCTGTTGCCGATTTTTCTAACTCATCCAACTCACTAAGCCATCGACGTCTAACATTTGCTCTAAATTGAGTTCTGTCAACTTCGCCGTTTCTATAAGCCATCCCCATCGCTTGAAACTTTGGTGGAATAGTCGCTTTAAAAACCTGACTCCCCATCGCTTCCTGCCCATATTGTTTTTCTAGTCGAGCTTTTTCTTCCAGTCTTACCAACTCCGCTTCGGCAAGTGCTTGCTCTATAATCTCACTATTTCCAGCTTCGACACGAGAACAAATACCCTCAAGGAGCTTATCCCCTAGCGAGTCCATAACGCTACTCATTGATGGTAGCGTCATTGTCATTAGTTGCGATGTTGCGTTTTTTATTCTATTCCCCATTACCTGTAAATCACCATATAGCAACCCAACACAGACGGAAGGGTCAGATTCTGCTTTTTTTACTTCTGTGCTCTGGTAGGCCGATTTCCATGCTTCGTAATTCTGTAAGGCTCGCCTTTCCGCATCTGGCAATTCCATATAGGCAACAACTTCAGCGTGTGAGCACTCCATGACATTGGCACGAGTCCCTAGAAGTGGATCGGTTGCTGAAAAGGCATTAAAAGACAAAAAAACGGTGCAAAAAACTAAGATTAGACGCATAGAACCTCCTTTATATTCTGGAATTATGACACAAAAAAAAAGAAAAGTGAGGATAAAGTTTTGATAATAAAAAATCCCGCGAGGCGGGATTTAAATTTTTCTTTTTTGGTGTAATGGTTCGGGTTCTAAATCATTTTCATTAGAGGGGACATTCATCGCCTCATCTAGAAGCTCTTTTATATTCATTAGTTCGCCCGGGTTATCCATTGAGACACTCATAGCAACATCATAAGGAACTTCAGGATACTTGATGGCAATATCTCGGACATTACTTAGAGCCCTTGTCATGCCTGAAATGCCGTATAAATCCAGCTTTGGACCACCATTAATTGGATAATTAAGGTCAACAATCTCCGATATAGATACTTGATCATTACCAAAAAGCTCAGCGCCTTTAAGTACATCAAACATGGTACCAGAATCATCTACAGCTTTAAGCTTCACAACCGCTTGTTCAGCACCTTCAATGCCTGGCACGTAAACACCCATAACAAACCTATCCTCATCGCTTTTCATTTTTTGCAATGAATCATTCGACGCTTCAAAGACTTTATTTCTTACATCCATCTCAAGTTCCATAAAAAACCCACTTAATCTAATTTCTATAAATTGATTATATCATTATTTTATAGAGTGTTACTTTTTTAGATTAATTAACAGAAAGTAATTCTTTTACTTTAAAACGGAAAGTTGGAGATAACCGGCTTTGATAAACTGGGTAATACTCAGTTCTCTCACGCCTAACCTCATTATCGGCATCTATAAGAATGCTCACGTTGGATTTTTCCGTAACATCCAACCCTGAAATTTTAGATAGCAATGCGGCCTGCTTTCTTATTACATCAAGAGCAGCACCGATAGTGTCTACATAAACTTGCTCACTGTCGTCAAGAAGCATGTAGTCTTTTGATTTACGGTGGGCGGACCATGTGTTTTTAGCCCATTTAACAGAGGCAACCCAAGCAGCATGCTGTAAAATAGATTCGCTTTCTGTTAATTTTGCCCATTTTTGATATCTGGCAACGAACACATCCTCTTTCATCAAAGGTACAGAATCAAGTAGAGGCGTTTCTTTTTTTGCAAACCAATTCCAATAAGCAATAGAAGGCGAACGCTGTAAACCTCCCGATGTTAAGCTTCCATCTTCGTTTTCATAAACGTAGCGAACACCTGCTTTAGTTGTTTTTTCACGGAGGGTTAATTTATCACCGGTTGCGTTCTTTGAATTTATTTCATTTGGTACATTCATTAACGCATTAACTACGCTATCTTTTGACAGGAAGGCAACGACATCTCTAAAAAGACGCGGATATGTTTCAAATTGAATGTGGAGATATTTTTTAATATCCATAATGGACCTCGTAACTAAAAATAGCAAAGCCCGTATGGGCTTTGCATTGTAAACTGAAAAATCAAGCGTCCCCACGCGTTCAAAATTCAGTGCAAATGGCCAGTTAATAAAAGACTCTGACCTTCATTAACTGCATAGTCTCACAATAATGATGTATTATCAAGTAAAATCAATCAAAAAGTAATTGTTTTAACTACCCCATCATCGACTAGAGCTCGTAAGTAAGGGTCGATTAAACTTGAATATCCATTTATTTTCTGAAAGCCAACTCTAGAATAAGTCCTAGTAAGTATCAACTCATCCATAAACCTAGTTATTGCCACATAAGCAAGTCTGCGATCCTCTTCCGAGTCTGCGCCATCATCGCTAGTACTGATGGTATTTGGCTCTACCGGAAAAACCCCATCCTGCATACCTAAAATAAAGCCGCGTTTAAACTCAAGCCCTTTTGATTTATGAATTGACATAATGTGAACCGCATCATTATCATTTTTTTCAAGAAGCGCATCGTTAAGCAATCTCTGCTCTTGAAAATCAATAATGGTGCACGGCTCTTTTCTAGTTTTAGCTTCTTTTTCATAGTCACTAATTACATCGAAGAAAACAAGAAGCGTTTCGGTCTTCTTTTCTCGTTCTTCTTTTTTATAAAACTGCATTAAGTCCCAGTTATGCAACCAAGAACGAGCTGCCTCAGAAATTTCTCCATCATCTAGAAGCAACTTTGCGTCAGCGTAAAACATAACAAGCTCTTTTATTTTTGGTCTTTTCAACAAGGCTGGCTTGCTTTTTAAGAACTCAATCCAATCGAGAGAAAGTGACTTCCTTTCGTCATCAAGTTTAGCAATGGCCGCTGGTCCTATTCCCATCTTTATAGTATCTAGTATAAGACTAAAGAAAAATGTTTCATCGGGATTGGATGTAAATCGAAGTAATGACATTAGCAATTTAACTTCGCGACTATCAAACATAGCAGTAGCGTTATGAAGAACATACGGAACGCCTTCACTAATGAGAGCTCTCTCTACGTCTCTTGCTAAGCGATTGGTACGCATTAAAACAGCCATTTCGTCATACATTAATCCAGCGCCATTCCAAGCGGATAGTGTTGATGCTATTTTTTCTGACTCTTGATAGCTATTTGTAAAGCCGGCAATAGAGACTTCTTTACCTTTCTTTTTATGAGGAACCAGGGTTTTTCCAGCTCGCATATTGTTTGGTGCAACGATAGTGTTTGCAAAAGTTAAAATATTTCCTGAACATCGATAGTTCGTATCCAAAATGACGCAATGAACATTTTCGCTATCAATAGATTTTTTATAAGAATTCAGTATGTGTGATATCTCGGCGCCTCGCCATGAGTATATCAACTGATCCTCATCGCCAACTTGGAGTAATTGAGTGGAATTTCCACGCAAAAGAGAAAGTATATCGAACTGTAACTTATTCGTATCTTGATACTCGTCAACAAGTATGTATTCAAACCGCTTTTGCAACGACTCTCTTACTGAATCGTTTGTTTCAAGAAGAACAAGTAAGTGCTCTAAAAGATCATCAAAATCTAAAACACCCGCGCCTATTTGAGACTTGTTGATTCTATAAATTTTTGCTATTTCTCTATACTTAATAACATCCAGATCATCACTAATTGAGCCTTTTTCAGGGTCCACACATCTGTTTCTCTGATAAGAAAACCAAGTTTTAAAGTCTTTTAACTTAATCTCCCCCTCATCGTGCACTTCTTTTATTATTCTTTTAAGAATTTGATTTTGATCACCAGTATCAATTATTTCAAAATGACGGCCACCATAATTTCTCAATAAGTCAGAAGCCAAAGCGTGAAAGGTGCTCATTGTTACCGGTGCTCGGTGCCCCAATAGTGAGTTTAGCCGTTCTTGCATTTCACCTGCTGCTTTTTTTGTAAATGTAAGAGCAAGCACGCTGGCAGGCATTACCCCTTTACTAATAAGATAAGCTATTCTATAAACTAAAACTCTTGTTTTGCCACTCCCCGCTCCGGCTAGTATCAAGGCGTCTGATAATTCCTTCGGCGAGACCGGTAGTGTAACAGCCTCTTTTTGCGCACTGTTAAATGAAGATAAATCCATAATTAATCACAACTCTTTTTGATTTTATAAACTCCGGAAAGAGTAACAAACAAAAGAACACCGGTCAATAACATAATAAAGTAAAGTTAAACTCTTTATTTTCAAAATAGCATAACGCTTGTATTACTATCCTCTGTGATATAATAGATATAGAATATATAGCTAAGGAACGTTATGGAATTCTCAAAACCAAAAGTCAATGAAGTTTACCCAGTCGGGGATAACGGACTAAAGCCTGTGCCTCAATTTCTTGATGCAGTTGAGATAACAGAAAGAGAAGAGCTTTACATTTATAACGCTTTCGATCCTGGACTTTCTGTTCGAAAAGTACCTGCTCGAAGTGTTACATATTTTGCTCTTGCATCTGGTTTTATTCTTGATTCACCAGACGCCATTATGAAATTAGGAAGAGGGCAAGAAAACCTTGAGAAAAGACAAACTCTCGCCTCTGTTAGTGAAGTGTTTTGGCCAGTCGCAGCTGCCACGTTTAGTAGGTTGCTTAAGGTGCCCAAAAGAGATAATGGTATGAACCCAAGTATTACTCCCGATATGGGGCTTGTTATTTCTCCTCCAAAAAGAAAAATTGAAGGCCCCAAAAACACTCGAAGACCTGCACCACCAACTTCAAGTGGCCGATAAACTAAAAAAACCGCCATTTGGCGGTTTTTTAGTTATATTAAAACTTATTTATTTAATATATTTTGGCTTCCATCAGGCTTAATTAGAATGCCCATTGCAGAGGCAAACTTATCAACTGAAATATAACCTGGTTGAGAGTAAACATCGCCATCTGAATTTTCACCAAACATAAACGGCGTACCGCCGATACCAATTTTTTGCCCTAATTTGTAACCTTCGCGAATGATGTCAACACATTCCGCGTTAATATCAGTAGGAGTTGCGTACTTATCTAAGTTACCTAGAGATATTTCGCGATACGCTTTAGCTGGCTCTTCAGAACAAGCTGCTGCTGCCCAACGTCCCATGCCGGCACTATCTAAACTAGCAACACCAGAGCGAGGGTAAGGTACTAGGTGGACTTCCAGACCGTTCGCTGTATATGTATCAATTTCTTTTTCAACTTCATGACAATAGCCACACGTAGGGTCGGTTAAAACATAAACATCGCCCTTTTTAGTGACGTCTTTATTTACTTCGTGAGATGGCCAATTACGGTTTTTCATTTCCAATGAAATTAATTTATTAGAAGCGAGCCCAATGCCCTTTTCGCCAATGATGAAAGTGTACTTCGGATCAAACATCGTACCTTCGTCATCCATTAAAAAAGAACGACCGGTAAATACAACTGGAGTGTATCGGCTACCCGTTTCTTCTGCAAATTGTGAGCTTATTGGATCCAGAGTTAATGGATAATTAACAAGCGAAGGTGAGGCTTTATGTAATTTCATTTCAATACGCTTAAGCATTTCCACTTTAGTTTCCTGAGAAACCTGGGCATCACTCCCGGTATTAACCGATGCAGCCGATACCTGACCAGAAATAGACAACGCTAAGGCTGTAACTGCAAATGCTGTACTTAATTTAGTTTTCATTTAACTTCCTTTATTAACTTAAAAAGATGACGTAATTAGTTGTGTGGCTCTGGCTAATCGAGACAAAGAATAAACCTCTGGATACATACTTAATCTATAAGCCATTAATATTCGTTCTTTCACGGTAGAGGCATTTGCTCTCTGTGACTCTTCAGGGCTTTCTACTGATATCCAATTCAATAAATCTAAAAATCTGGTTTGCCTAGTTTTATCGAGTTTTCTCAATTCATCTAGCAATAATACAGTATCCATCGTTGATATGAAATGCATTAATTGAACTAATTGATCATCATCAAGTTTATCTTTTTTTATCGCAACCCCTAACTTTTTAATGAAATGAGACCAAGAGGTTTTCATTTCAGGAGTTGAAAGATTGGCTGCCCAATGACCTTGCTCATAATTATTAATTTTTAGCTTCAAATCATCATTTAGCTTTAATGCTGCATCAAGCTCATTAGTACTGACACTACCAGACATAATTAATTCCCTCTATTTCTTGTTATTCTATATCAAAAAAGACAAAAAACGCAAACTATTCTTGATTTATTCTCTTTTCTTTGTTATGTTACGTTTAATAAATGTAATTAAAGTAAAATGAGATAAAATGAAAAATAAAAATAAGCTACTAATAATTCTCACAACTATCTATATAGTAATAGAGGCGCAAGCGTGGATTTTTCTTTCATCTATATATCGACACGAAACAACCACAACAATCCTA
The DNA here is from genome assembly GCA_036873965.1 of Neoagarum fimbriatum. NCBI lineage: Eukaryota > Phaeophyceae > Laminariales > Agaraceae > Neoagarum > Neoagarum fimbriatum. The sequence goes on along the minus strand of JAYJMC010392987.1, from coordinate 101,235 downwards.
TCTGAATACGAAAGATTCGGATACGCAAGTGCGGGATTAGGTGTTGCGCTAATCTTTGGAAAATTAATACTCCAAAGCGACAATAACAAAATTGCTAAATCAATACTTTTTGTATTGATAACACCAATTGTTTATCTTTTGTCTGTATGGGGTATATATGAATCAGTACACAAAGCTCCGGACCTACTGCCAAACAGTGCAAAACCGCTAGCGATGAAAGCTTCTTTATATACCTTAAACTACCCAGACTGGAGAAATCTTGGTGTTTTTTATTTAAATTACACACCTAAAGAGCACTCATTAGGTGACGCTGTTGTTGATATACAAAGAAATCATGCATCAAGTGAACGCCAAATAAAAGCAGCATACATACATGGACTATCAACATTAAATCTTTTCTCTGAATACTACTCTAAACATGCAGACATGGTAGATAAAGAGCTTTTGCCTCATGTCATTAATTATGCACGAGGTGCAGTTTATGCAGAGAAAAATGACCAAATAATACCAAGAAACACAGAAGCCAAATGGAAAAAAACCATGAATTGGGCTGAAAGCTCATATAAAAATCCAGTTCGATGGGTGGAGCTTATCTATGGCATACAAGCAATTAACGAAGATGACATTGCTTTAAGTACACAGGTTATATCAATTCTAAATAGTGATATGAAACTTTATCTTATGGGGGAGCGTAAGCTATCACCCAACTCGTACAGGGATATGAAAATAGGTGCGCTCATTTGGGAGAAGCTCGGAGGGGACTTTGAAAATTGGCCAAATTATAATTTTAATGAAGATCGAATTTCTCAGTTCAGGCGAGTGTATAGTAGAATGGTTTTAGATAAATACACGTACCTGCCTAACACAGAAATACCATGGTATAACGAAAAAAAAGACCCGTTGCAAAGCAAGGAATACATGATGGCTATCAATCAAGTGGTACCGTTCTTGTTTAAAGACGGAAAACCTCTTTTAACGCTTAGCAATGTTTACGACGACAAAATTGTTTCAGAGTACACTAATAACATAAAGGCGAAACTTCCCGTTCTACTGAAAGAAAATTGGATTCGATATCAGCGTGAAGCCTTTACGGAACTTTCTACTAATCCAAACAAGTGGAAAGAGCCTACGTCAAATGAACTAAACAAGGACTGGCTTCGTCTTGGTTTTTTGGCGCCTCTTATGCTTGCTATATCCACCATCCTTCTTGTTGCAAACGTGGTGTATTTAGTTAGAGCAAATTTAATATTGGCTTCCGTAGCGCTCGCTTCTATAACAATACTGGCGTTTGATTTTATTCCTTTTTTAAGTGCGACACTATTAGACTTGCTACTTAAAATATCAGTAAAAGCACCAATAGTATATCTTGTATAAGCAGTGGCACCGCATCTGCGGTGCCACAAGCCACAAGCCACAAGCCACAAGCCACAAGCCACAAGCCACAAGCCACAAGCCACAAGCCACAAGCCACAAGCCACAA
>JAYJMC010392987.1:69346-99655 GCA_036873965.1 Neoagarum fimbriatum | reverse complement strand
GCCAGGTTTGCTAAATAAAGCCCCTCTTACAAGCGCGTAAACTCCAAGAGCCAATCGTGGCCCGTTTTTAAACAAAAAAAAGACAATAATAAATTATTGTCTTTTTCATTAACTTCAAGATACTAGCCTGAAATAACAGCCTCAGATTGAAATTTTTGAAGAAGATTTTCACCAAATCGAAGTAGATAATCTAATTCATCAGAAGTTTCTTTATCCATCTCTTTGTACTTGTCAAAATCATCAAGGCCCATAACTAAGAGCGAAGTATCAACCAATAAAAACATGGACCAAGTTGTCATAAAGTAAGGTGCCTCTGACATATGTTGGATTTGGCTGTAAAGATTTTCATAGTTCTTAGCATGCTCATAAAAAACTTCTCTCTGCTCATACTGCCAATTAGAAACAGCCTCAGCTCCACCACTCTTATGAAGCTCTATTACATCTAGAAAAACAAGGAAATAATCAGTACTAAATTTCATCAACCTTTCAAGTACAACTTCATTCTGACTGTCACCTTGAACAATGCCATCTTCTTCAATGTACTGATTTAGAACGCTTGCACAAATTCCCGATATATCATCAGGCAAATCAGTGCTAACTTTTTTTAGTCCCAAGTAAGTGGCCATGATTATTTCCCTTTTTCATTCAGGTAAACAATTAACTTTTCAAGATCAGCTATTGTGTCTTTTTTAGAAAGCGAAGAAAGTACAATTTTGTACTGGCCATTCACAATTAAAGAAGGTACTCCATCAAGGATGCGACTGTTCACTAAGTCGTTTTGGGTTTTTTCGATCATTTTCTGCTTGCTTGAAACTGAAAAACTAGAAAAAACCGAGTTGGCCTCTTTCTCTGAGTAGCCAAAATCAGTAAGGGCTTCGACTACATCACTTCTTCCTTCTGGTTGATTTTTTTCTCGATGTATACGATTAAACATAAACTCAACAAAATCATCACCGCGAGCTTTTTCTTGAGAGTAAATATAAGCCATTGTTAAATCATCTTGGGTCTCTTTCGAGCCGGCTAGAAAATTAACGTGAGAACGCTCAAACGAAACGTTAGATGGGAGTTCCGCACGTAACTTCTTCATATGCGACTCCATAGAATAACAGTGCGGGCAAAAAAGCGAGAAATACTCTCTTATCTCAACTTTTTCTGTTTTCTTTTCACCAGTTGATACAAAGTGAGTACCCTCTTTGTATGATGACTCAACAGCTAGTGCTGAACTAGTTAATATCGAAGTGGTCAATAAAAGACCTGGTATCACAACTAAATTTAACAATTTCATATAAGAACCTTTTTAATTACATGCTATTTCTTCGATCGGCACTTCGTGTGCGCCAACCCTCAAACTTCATTTTCATCAACTCTAATTGAACTTTATAAAGAGTTTTGCTTTCTTGAGCTTTAGCTTTAGCGCGAACAACTTTCATATATTCAGGGTCGGCTTTGGCATCTCGGCGTTGTAATGCTTCTGCTTGCCTTTTGTTATTCTCTTTAAAAAAAGCATTGTCGGCTTTAACCATTAGCTTTTTTTCTATAACAGATAAACCCTCAGAATATATAACTAGATCTCTTTCTGCCTCTGCTAAGCGAATTCCCAAAGATTCATATCTCTGGTAGAAAGCATCATCGATTTCTTCTATGCCTTTACTTTTCATGATTTTACCACTCAAAAACAATTATTACAAAATAATAAAACAACTGTATCATTTGCTTTATTATATTACAAGTTAGATTCTTGTTGTAAACGTAAAATCTTTAATCTATAATCACTTTATCGCTTAGAGCAAAGCGGTTTCTGTTTAGAGCAAAACAGTAGTAAACAAACAAATAAATAAGGTGTTACCAATGAAATTTAAAAAATCTGCTGGTCTTGTATCAGTGATAATCATCATTGTACTTTCTTCTATTACTTTACATGACAACAACGTCAAAGTATTAGATGACAAGCCAAACCCCAAAGAAGTTCATAGTCAAATAAGCTGGCACTAAAAAAAACGCGACCTGATGGTCGCGTTTTTTATTTTTAATTTAAAGCGTCATCTCGACATTTTAGAGTAAGTATGAGAAAGCTCATTGCCATTAACGACGGTAGGCGGCGCCAAGTAGTTTGAAGCCATCTCTATTCTTGCAAAAGCAGGATCTGTATCAAAACCTCCTGTAGGTGAGATTTCAGAAATAACCCTTGGTGTGTTGTGCTCAGGCAAATAACCGGTAACATTATCCAGACCTTGAGCGATAGAAGCGTCCGTAATCAATGGTGCGTTCATTGGAAGAGAAGGTAATTCTATTTCTGTAATCTGAATAAGATCCGGATTAGATATATTGTTAAGTGCGGCTATTTCTTTTACGTGTTCTTCTATCATAGAGTAGTTATATGGTTTACCGGCTTCCTTTAGTCGTTCCTCTACAATTTCTGAAAGTGTATCACCAGAAACAACATTATAACTAGTCGATTCCAGTATAAATAAATCTTGTTGGGGAGCATCACTTAAAGCATCACTTCCCACACCTGCCAACTTTTTAGCTTCGCTAATGGAATCAACAATAGGTGCGCTTGTGTCTGCGGGCAAAACATCACCTACTTGCACAGGGCTTGTCGTTGTATCTACTGGTGACGGTAATACGCTGCTATCAATTACATCTAAAGACTCCGCAGGAATATTCGCAACAGGCATGTCCGCAACAGGTATGTCTATAGCTGATACTAAGGGAGCGTTTTCATTCACTTCACCAACTAGTTCATAATAAAGAAGGTCTGCTTCTGTCGTCGGCACATCACCATTTATTGGAGATATTTCATTTCCAAATAAAGCGTTGTCAAAATCAATAGCCGAAGAGCTTTGAGCACTCAAATCTGAAGCGCTTGCTGTTGCAAAATCACCTATCGCCGCAGATATGCTTGTATAAACATCACTGACCATTTCAGGATCAGCAACCCCTAAAACAAAAAGCCCAGTACCAGCAGCGGCAGCCACACCTAAAGCCACTCTTTTAAAGCTATCTCCAGAAAGAGAGCCTATACTTGCTTTTATCTTTGATGAAAGGCCAGTTTTTTCAGCTACATTCTTAATTCCTCGACTAACCTCATTAACAAAAGGTTTAAATGTTCTTGTACTCAGAACAGCTCCTATTCCTTTCGAAACTAGTAAACTACTTGGGTTAAGCAAAGCAGCCTGTACTTTTAACATCGCCAACCCAGCTCTACCAAATTCAGATTTCCCTGGAATCTTTGCAATGTCATTTAATTCAGTTTTTAAATTGGGATAGCTTTTATTAAACAAAGCAACAGTTGCTGGCCGAGTTGCTTTTTGTGGGCTAAGCTCAGGGAATTCAGTTTTAGCTATCCCTTTAATTTCCGCTGTGATTTGTCTATTTACCGAAGGATACTCTTTCTTCAACGACTTTATAACGCCGTCATCAAAAAGCTTGCTTGCCGCATACTCAGCAGGCTCCATTTTTGTTAAATACTCAAGCTTTACAAGCCTCTCTTTTTCTGTTTTATTAAGATTTAGAGATGCTGGATCGTTTTGTTTTTCTTTTATAGATTGCAGTTCCTCTTTCATCCCGCTGTGTTCTGCAATGGCATTGTATTCGTATTTGTAAAAGCGTCGGGTAAAAGATTGCTCTAAACCTTTTATTTCTTTTTCGGACAAGTTTGCCATTTTGCTTTTACAGTTTTCCATATAAGCAGACAGCTTTTTTTCGTACTCATCATTTCTAGCTTTTGATATTCGTTCAAGAAGAATTATTTTTCTTAGCGAAGTTGAGTACTGAGGAGAGACGGCACTTGTTTGGTTGGCTGTCTTTTTTTGAGTAGGCATTTTATTTTTCCTTTATTGCGTTATAGATATAATTATATCATAAAAAAAATGCAACTAAGAAAACAAAGAAAAGTGTAAAACTAAAAAAAAGAGCTCCGAAGAGCTCTCCTATACTACATGCACCATTTCTTGTATTTGGGGTGCGATTGAATTTCTTCACTAGCCGATGAGCACAAGGCTATCTTGTCATCCTTTGTTAGGTTGTTTTGTATCTTTATCATGCCATTTGATGTGCTGTCTCCGCTCGCATGCCATGTTACCAGTGTTGCCGAAGATGGTTGATAGCCATCAATAACCGATGACGATGCCGCGTAAGCGACAGTGGGATTTAAAGAACTTAACTTATGCATTGCAGACTTAGTGCCAAATGGGTCTGTTTCTGCATTAAAGAGTATTGCCGCGAAAATTGTAGTGATGCCAATCACCAGTAGTATCATGCTTTTCATAACGTTACCTTATTAATGTTTATAGTTTATATTACAGTTTATATCACCTCCCCCATTTGCTTTTATTGTTAGGGAGGCTTCTAATTATAATGATAAACCACTGCAATGCAATTGATTTTTTGCAAATAAACATAAGTTATTGATAACATAACAAAGATAACCAAATTAGATTCTTCGGCTTCTTCCTGGTGCATTATTTGAGTATGGTTCAGGTTCGTTAGCGTTGTTTTCTGGTGCTGAATGATGGTTCAAAGCGATTTCCTTTAAATTATCAGGCATATCAAAAGCATTGATATTATCTTTAAAGTGCTGCCCTATAACCTCAGCACAATCCTCTATATTGTTTCTTATTGTTTCTTCACTAGCATTTGCGAACAGAGGTAACAAACCAAGAGCTTCAGGTGTAAATGGATACTTTTCAGTTTCTATATTCAAGCTTCTGATTTTATCTAATGCATCTTCGAAAGGGGCTAAGTTCATTTCTCCCGGGCCTGAATAATCTCTGTCTAAGGTAATGTACCCGACATAACTTCCTTCGTCCGTTTGATGAAGTAAGCAATCCATATTGCCTATTTGATCTAGCTTTTCCTGTGCCGTATCTTCTGGCAATGCAAGATAAACATGAGCGGGACCTGACGAACCCGCTTCAAGAAAAACCATTGCATTTTCAAGAACGGCGTCTGAAACGTCACCTTGACAAACAAGTGCGACATCCGGATTATCATTAGATACATTAAACTCGGCCCCCATGTCGTTCACAGCAGACATGTACCGTTCTTTATTAGCAATTCTAAATCCAGCTTGCGTAAAAACACTTGCCGTGTTCATTAATAGTTCGTTTTTAAATTTACCGGGGTTAAGATCGTAAACATTAACCCCTCCATTATCGTTACTTAAGCTGTCCATAATTAAACTCCAATATGTTTATCCTTTGATAATATCACACAGATATATATTTATATTATTAAACAATGTATATTCTTTATTAAGTGCTTTTAACTTGCGTTTTAGTTATAGTTAATGCATTATGTTACTTCCAATTAATGAAATAAAAAGCCAGAGGGCTATATGAGCATAAAAGAAATTGTTGGCCAACACGTAAAGTCATTTATGTCTTCAATAAAAAACAACCAAGCCATTTACACGATAGGATATGGCGACGAAGATAATGAAGAAGAGCAATCAAATTCAAGCAAGGCGCTTTTAAAACTCAAAGATCTAACTCAGATACTTCATGAGTACGTTATTGAAAAAAAAATAAACACAGCGACTGATGAACTTCGATGCTACACAAAATCAAAAGAGCACCCTGACAAAGAGTACTACTCATTAGCTTCTCACTTAAATATAGGCTATTCGCCTTTTATGTTTAATCAAGTTGAAGACGAAACGAGAGGCGTTTTTGTAAAAATAAAAAACACTCGATTTGTATGGTGCACTAAAACAATAGGAATAATTGCATCTGAAATGTATGAGACTGCATTTAAAAATGATGAGCCTGTCACAATGAAGGAAGCGAGAGCCAAAATCAGTGACTCTCTACTTACTGGAAATGTACACAACATCCCCTTATTAGAAAAATCGTCTTACATTACGTTTTACATCGACCTAAAAAATCAACGCATTCTTGCAAAAAGCTCACACAGTGATCAAGACGGCATAAGTGCTTTTTTTGTTCTTCTTAAACGACTCGCTGAAAAAGCAGACGAAGACAGAATAAAAAAAGTAGCCACTCTTGCCGATGAGTGCCTAAAAAACAAATTTGCAATAAACCCCTATACCAATAGTGCAATGCGAAATGGTCAAGCTTATGGAGCTTACAGCTTATCTAATCTTGTTGATTTTTATGCCGAAAGAGAAGTGGATACCGAAGAAAACAACAAGCTTGAAGCATGTGGTCTAACGCCGACATGGTCTGCCAACTTCGCCTCAAAGCATGATTCAACAAAGGTAATCAACTTTAAAAATTCAATTAGTTTGTTTATACCCGATATTGACTCCGAGTCTCCGCCACCAACAACTTTCACCATGATAAACAACTTTGCGAAAAACAAAGATTTAAATGTTGGAAAGATCAATGTTGTTGGTGAAATTCCTTCTGGCAGTTTACTAAAAAAATACATAGATTTCATGCCAGAAGACGCAGAGGTTGACGAAGCTATTAAAGGTGACTTTATTGACGTTACTTACAGCACACAGTCAAAAGACGGAAACATTTGCATGCAAATAACTGATCCTTTGTCTTATCACAAAATTGCTGTAACAAAAATGCTTGACGAGCATTTTAAAGAAAACGCATGTTCCAATAAAGAAATCGAAAGAACGATATTAATTTGGCTTGGAGAAATGCTTGGTGTGCTCCATGATTCAATTGATATGTTCACAACTCTTTATCTTGAATCAAACGCTGCTGATGATTATTTTAATGATGATGCGGTGGTAGAAAAAGCAATGAAATTAACTAGCTAATAAAAAAAGAGGTTAACCGCATGGTTAACCTCTTTTTCATCTTCTTTTATGAAATTCCGTCTTTTTCGTAATACTCTTCATCTTTGAGAGCTTTTTCTTTATCAACAAGTCCGGTTATGCCTTTTAAATCTTGAAACTCAAACATCCAATGCGGTGTCAAATTTGAACGACTATCTTTCTGAGATTTTATTTTAAATGTTCTTGATTTACCCAGTTTTGTTCTCATGTATTTTTCATCTGTCGTCATGTCAAATTGCGCTTCCTCAAATCGCAGCGCGTCATGAAAAATATCTAAAACAGGATTGCCTGGCTTTGTGCTTACCCCCAAGAAAACCGCGTTCATTACTAAATTGAATTCACTCTCGCTAATTAAATTATGATCTTCTATAAGCCACTTTTTAAATATAGGTAAGAAGTGCTCGTTTGTGTTCTCCATTTTAAGGTGGTGCTTTAGAGGGATTGGGAATAACCAACATGCCCACACAAGCAAGTAAAGTACGTGCTCGCGATCTTTTTCTCCCAACTCAGTACCTTCTGTCAAAATTTCTATATCCAAGATATTTCGGCAAAGATTCAAAAGCCGAGCTACCTTTCGACTTCCCCATTGAACACAAAGGTAATCATTGGCCCCCATCATTTTCAAAACCAGCTCGTTGGGAATTAGATTATGGTACATTTCCGCAGTTTCTTGAGTATCTTTCTTGTAGAGTTTTACTCGTTCCTCATTGTCCTTAATGAGTGCTTCTGATATTTTTTTAGGTAGTTTTTTTTGAACTTCAGGTTTCGTCAAACGAAAACCGAGTCTTGAAAATAAATTTGATTTTTCGGTCATATATAAACACCCATATGATAAAATTTAAATTAACGAACATAATTAAGAGCAGTTTATGATAAATGGAACACTCGTTAAAATCAACAGAATTGTAAAAACCAAACCCGAAGTCAGTATTCTTGGTAGAGAAGACATGGGTAGCATAGATGGACTCTTTGCCATAATCCCTAAAGATACCGGTTGGGAATTTGAAAAAATAAAGTCAACAAAGTTTGATTCTTCATTGCAGGCGCTAAAAATTTTCGAAGAGAAATTAAAAAGCCCAAAAATAGCAAAGCAAAGAGCCAATATTGGACTCATGCTGCATGCTAGACCTTCCGTGGAGGGAAATCGCTCCGTTGAACTTCTTCATGAGCTAGAAAAAGGGCATCTTGTAAAAACAACAATCGCAAACCCTTTATGGTCTGGCATTAAAGGGGTGCATCGAAATATTAGCGCGCGAGGTTTTGAATCGGACGTAACCCTTGCTATGCAAACCCAGCTTTTCGCTATGCTGGAGAGTAATGGTGCTGATAGTAACTGGATGATGTCTTTCCGTATCAAAGATACTCAGCAAAATGAAATGTACAAATGGCAAGATTTACATTTTCCACCAGTAAACAATATGACACCAGGTCAAATGATGGGGTTAATGAAAAATGTACTAAACGTAGTTCGTTTGCCATGGATACTTTTGGAATTTGTTGATAATGCTGACTCATGCAGCTTTGGAATAACTCCTGACGGAGGAAAGAGCCTAAGTGTGGAGAATGATGGGGATACATCTAGTGACGGTTGGGGGTGGCTTAACTCTGCGTCAAAAAGCAAATTTGAACGGCTTGGTACAGTGAATGAATCTTATCGAATAAAAATAAGTGACATGAGATTAACGATGGCAATGTCTTGGGCCATGAATGCCCCTGTGCTTCTTCACGAGCTATCCCACTACATAACCTTTATGCTTCCTACTGAATACAAAATAAACAAGGGTAAGGTGCATCTCAACTACAATACGTATAGTCTTATCTTCGCGGGACATGGTGCCCTCTACATGGCAGTTTTTTCGAGGGTGCTTATCGATTTCTATTACGTGAAAGAGGAAAGTCTTTACGAAAGTATCATTGAAGCAAAGTTGGATTGGTTTCCGATTAAAAGTTTAAAAATAAAAGATATAAATACAGGCATTGAGAACTACTGCGACAAATTAAATAAATGATTGCTTTAGTTTGTTTTCTTTGTTATATTGTTATTAATGAATACAATATCCGAGTATAGAGCAATACCGGGTAACACTGGAAGCGGCAATTAACGCACTGGCTTTCTATGTTATACAAGGAAATGATATGAACGCTCTATACAAAAAAATACTTCTAATTTCAGTAATCCCAACACTGCTGCTTTCACAGGCTGCTTTCTTTCGGTATGAATACGCCTCTTTCGAAGTTGAAGGGATCTCTATGATGCCTTCAATCTCACCAAAAAGCATACAAAATACAAAAAGAATTCACGATGGCGACGAGTTAAAAAACGGCCAGGTCGTTATCGTTCAAACTGAAAACTTAAATAACGACAACGTCGAGCACCCAGATGGTGTTTACATAAAGCGCCTTGTTGGACTTCCAGGTGACACATTAACGTTCAACTTGAAAAACGGTTCTTTATCAAAATTTAACGGACAGACAATAAAACACCAAAGAAACAAAAGTTTCGGTTCTTTTTCTATGACAAGTAAAAAAGAAGATTCAAAAGGGGCCTCGTTTTCCAATTTTGCTTTTGATGCTTCGTATGATTCTCAGAATTACCCAGTTTACCTAACTGATGAAAAAGCATTCGCAAGCTCAGATAGCAAACTAAATAAATACATAGAACTATTCTTTCACTTCCCTTGGTTAGAAAAGAAGGAGAAGCTGAACGACGTTATCACCTTTACTTTAGGTGAGGATGAGTACTTTGTACTATCAGATAATAGAGTAGCGGGAACAGACAGTAGGCACTTTGGGACAATTTCAAGAAGTGACATATCTTATGTGGTTATTAGCCAAGGAAAAAAAGATGACAACTAATTACTTAAACCTAGACGACTTAACAACAGTGGCAAAAGTAAGATTTCAAAAAGACAACAAAGCAGAACTGATCCAGCTTTTACCTTTATTTGTAAGCTTACTTGCCACTAAAACAAAAAATGACATTATCGAAAACAGCAAGTCCGGCGCTACTTCTTATTGCTTTGTTAATTTCTGGAAAGTTGCTTTAAGTAACAGTGACAAAAAAAGAATATCAAGTAATAGCTCAAGTTTTGTAGCAACATCATCTGCAAGAAAGTTAACAACCAAATTTCTAGATGAGGGAGAGATTGTTACTCACCCTGTTGAAACTTATTTTCACCAGGTGATAACAAAGCCGCCGCACTTTATGCCTTTTTTGCAGGATTTATCAAAAACCGCTTTGGATTCTGGCACGAAGTATCCCAAGGAAATGAAAAAGGGGGCCAATCTCGCCTACCTCTTTAAAGTTCTTTTTTCTACAATTTTACATTTAACATTCGACAAGAAAGAAGTCGTGTTCATCGCTGGCATTGGAGGCTTTGAAAGAAAGTTTAAAATAAAAAGCAAGCATCAAGCCGAAGAAACTCGGGGAGGTATACTGCACTTCTCTCCCGAATTTAAAATATAAAAAAAACAGCCTTTAGAGGCTGTTTTTTATGTCCTACCTTCTAGGCTTCGAAACAGGTTCAGACTCAACCTCATTAATATCTTCTTTTGGCTTATCAATCTCATTTGAGATTTTAGGACCAAGCTCATTTTCAGATTTCATAAACTCTAATACAAGAGGGCTTTCCAATAAAAACTTTATTGGGTCTATTTTTGTGTTCAATACACCGCTAGCCAAGTCTGGACAAGCGTCCTCAAAAGACTGCAATACATTACCAAGTGCTTTTATCATAATTGTTTGCTGAGCCTTAACGGTGCCAGCAAGAGGTTCATACCCATCAAAATCTGTTTTACCTTCCCCAGTTTCTCTTACGTGCTGAAAGCCAAGGTAATGAGCTTCCTGAACCTTTATCGCACTTGTTAATTCGTCTACATCAATGTAGCTTTCAAAGTTTTGTTGCTTATTTAAAGCTTCGATACCAGCAATTAAAGAGTCACGAACAACAGCAAGATCATCATTATTTAGTTCTTTATTAATTGGAAACTTAAGAGGGGCTTGGCCGAGTATCGCTTCAGTCCCAGCTTTCATCATTTTCTTTATGGCATCCTCTCTACGAGTTGGCACCAAAACACCAAATCTCTCTTTAACAGCTTTAAGTGACTCAGTCAGCTCTGGTTTTGCGAGAAACCTCTCAATCAAAGCCTTGCTCTCTGGATCTAAAGAGTTTTTTCCACGACTATTGGCTAGTATAATAACAGTAACGGCTTTTTCTAGTTCCGCCTCTATTTCCTGGCGCTCCTCAGTAGGCATGGCTCTCCATTCATTAACATCAAAATTTGGGAGCTCTATATGCACAACTGAGTCGCTATCGCTCAATGTTTTACATTTCATCTTTGGTATTCCGCCGCGATTAGCTGCGATAGAGATACCATCAACACTAAAGTTATCAAGCTGTCTTGCTGTGTAGTTATTAACTGAATCATGATTAAGTAGCTTTTCTGACGTTAACCTAACAACTTGCTTAAGCGTGTCACTTGCTGCCTGAACAACCATTGCATCTATGGTTTTCTGTTTGGGGTTTATACCATGTCTTATTGCGAACTCTCCAGTTAAGAAAGGATTTCTTAACTTTGCTTCTAAAAGATGAGACGTAGAATGAGATTCTTGGTACATATCACCTTTTAGACCGCCGTTACTGTGAACCTCTTCTACAAATAATGTATCAAGGTCTCTAAATACCTTGTATTCATGAGTATCAGAGTACGCATATGAAATAACATCGCTATCCACACCTGTCATTTCAGACACACCGGATATAACACCTTTAGGAACATGGGCCGTTGTTGGTTCATAGTGACCTAAAACAAGCTCATAAACCCAAGAGCGCGCATACCTTTCCGCGTTTTCATTATTATTCAAAACAAAGCTTATAGCATTAGCATGAAGAACATCGCTCATGGAAAAGCTCATCATGTTTTTTTCATAAGCTTCTTGAGCTTTTTTGCTTCTTGGTTTGCCTAAAGGATCATTTTTTTCACCTATCGCGAGCCCTCTAGCTTCAACTAGTAGTGCCCCATCAATTCCACCACTGGGTACCGAAAATTCCCTAGAAAGAAAATCCTGAACATCAGGTAGTACGCTGAAATGAGCAACGTTCTGAGCTGGAGTCATATCGTAGGCGTAGTTGTTTTGGAAATGCTTCCACAGCTTCTCATCAAGTTCTGATTGACCGTACGAATTAAATGGTATCTCTTTTACTTTCTTAAGTGGTCGATGACCTATTAAATCTATAACCGTTGCCATTTTCAAAACTTTTGAAATGCTATATCGTGGATTTTTAACAGGGCCCATGTTACCCCTTAAAGAAGCGGCCAAGTCATCTCTTGATATTTTTAACTTTGTTGTAATTCTTGTGTTTAGATTTACTTTTTGAACCACATCACCACGAACCTGAAGAACAGTGCCTCCTTTTATTGACGGGAAATCGAATGAAGATTTCGTTTCCATGAGCGTAGATAAATTATACCCTTTATGCTCCGCATTAAAGTACTCATCGCCATCAATTAAGTTAACACGAACGTTGGTGTAAGCTATTTGGTTATTTTTTGCCAAGGGAGCCGTATCTAAATGAATAAACTTATTCATTTTTTCATGAAACCTAGGAAAGTTAACCCTAACAATATTGTTATCGTAAGGTAGGTTATGAGCCTGGATTATGCATTTATCTTCGTCATCCTTAAAGCACGCTAGAAGCTTGTTTTCAGCTTCCTCAGAAGTCATTCCAACTTCTTCTACGTAATCCTGATCCATATTTGTTAAGTTCTGAGACTTCAAAGGTATTCGATAAGTTACCCCGCCATCGCTTTTTATAACCATAGAAAATATCGATGTTTCCAACCTTTCATTGAAAATGTAATTATCATCATCTATTTTTCTAAAGTTAGTTATCTGATTTGCTTTCTTTTTTGTAAGAAGAGAAAATTCATCTTTAGGTATTATGGTACCACTTCCCTTTTTATGGGTTTGTACAGTTATACCTAATTCATAACAAGCGGCATCACCACCTTCAAAAGCTTCAACATCTAAAACAGCATGTTTTGTGGCTCCCGTTTTATGCATAAGACCTAAAGCAAGGGCTTCAGTATTTTCAAAAACGGCTTTACCATTACCTGTAAATTTCAAGGCTTCCATACCTACTTTTCTAGGAACTCTAACCAAAGGTAAGTCTTCTGACGCAAATCGTGCGAGGTATTCTTTTTTCATTTCTTCTCGCTCGCGTTCAAGCGGGATTTTTAAAACAGGAACGTTGAGTAGCTTTAACTGAGCTCCAGTAATCACTTTATTTGCGATATAGGTACCATTAGGCAATAATTGTATACCTAAACCACCTTCAAAATTATCATTAGCAATTGCTTTAAGTGCCTGGTTTGGTAAAATTAAAGAAGATGACATCGAGTAATCTAAAGGCTCCACAGTCGTTTCCCATTCTTTCTTTTCAACCAGCTTTGAAACAGGCTGCTTCTCCAATGTGTATTTATCTTCAAAAGTCATATTGGGGGCTATTCGCATAACCATCATCGGCGCTGTCGAGTCCTCAATGTCAACTCTCATTTTCTTTAAAATTTCTTTAATAAGAATCAAATGAATTGGCTTAACTTCGAAAGCATCTTGAACAGGCTTAGAATCCATTATTTTCTTTGCTGACTTACTTGCAATAGAAACAAAAAGCTCCATCATTTGATAAGGGTTTGTTCCTTGAGGGACTGACATTGTAATTGCGCCTACGTTGTCGTGACCTCTTGATTTTATACCCAAGCCCATAAATACTTTTCTAGCATCATCAAGGATTTCTGATATCGAAATTTCAGATTTGTAAGAGAGAATTATCTCACCCGCATTCACTTTTGTTGCGGAAAAATTCACTGGCTTACTCATGCTATGGTAGGCTTTACTCATTTGTTTGTTTGTAAAAACTTTGCCGATCTCCGGAGATGCAGGCTGAGTAATCATCGCATAGTCTTCTGAAATTTCAGAAACAAGCTGGTAATCTCTTATTTTTTCGAGCACGAGCGCTTCTGTTTTGCCGATATCATTCAGCAGCTTTTCAGTCAAAGAAAGCCACGAGCTTTTAAGCCCACCTTCAAACTGATCTTCATAGTAAAAATTTAATAAGTAAGACTTAACCAGGCTAACATAACTTCTATCTGCACTACTTTCGATAGTGCTTTTATCAATTGCCTTACCAACTTCCGCTGGTATGCTTATTTTTGCTTTTTTATCTTCAGTACTTAAAATAAGAGGAAGAACTTCATACAACGCTTTTGCGTAATGATTATGCTTCAACATTTTCACTCGAAGGTCAAGCAAGCCATTTTTAGCCTCGGCTCCAACTAAACTTTCTAAACTTTTAATGTTTTCGATTTGCTCTTCTGGAAGCCACTTAATAATAGATTTTCCCTTATTAGTAAGGGAGGTAACAGTTAATACTTTTTCAATTTCTTTTTCATGAAGAGGTTTAAGTGTAGTTTTACAAGAAACTCTGTCGGCTAAATTGGCCGCTTTACCCATATTTTTTAAGGGCGTTATTCTTTTCGATAATTCATCTTCGCTCAGGCTTATGAAGCCTCTTCTGTTAAGCTCTTCTAGGGTGCACTTAAATACGTTGTAGGTTAAGTACCCAGCCGAAACGCCACCGCCTGCCCTTAAAGAGAGTTCCATTGACCCCTTAACGTAAGGAGATACGAGTTTTGACCTTTCTAAATTTGGAGAAACATAAACATCGGCGTCTGGCTTATGGTGATCTATTATAATTAGATTTGCTTTCGGGAATTTTTCTAGAAATTCTTTTTGAGTGTCCGCTTGATTGGTACCAAGGTCTGTAACTAGAACAAGAAAGTTGTCATTTTTTTCAATGCTGTTATCTTGCATCCACTCTTCAATTTGCTCTATACCAAAACCATGATTTGAAGGATTGTAATCCTTCGGTTGAATAAAAAAATCATGGCCCGTTATTCTCTTCATTTCCATTGCTTCTGCTTGCGTAAAGTCGCCATCGTTATCGATATCAGAAATTTGAAGTAATGGGTATCCACTTTCAATCGTATCAGCAATAATTTTAGCTGAAGGGATTAATGTTGCTATTTGCTCAACCTCTCGTTCTGCTGGACCGCTATCAATTAAATCAAAACGATTATATAAAATATTACGAGCAAGTTTTGGATCACCATCAAAAGTATCTTGAAAAGCGCGAGCAAACACACCATCAGGAATGGTTCGAACAACTCTCTTTTCCGAAAGAGTAACTAGAGATGGGCAGGCCCCTACTACATCTCTTTTAAATCTAGTTAAAGACTCTTTTGTAACCTGTTGTCTATCTGACATAATTATTCTCTATATATTTGTTATTTATCTAATGACATGATTATATCATTAATTTAAAATAGCAAACAAATTAATTGTCTCTATTTCAAATTACTTATTACCTAGCTTATGCATCATGCTAGAAACACCAGGGGCTACATTGTTTCTTAAATACATAGTCATTTGACTAAGTGCACTTTCAGATGAAGACACTTTTACTTTGAAGTGCTCAGCCATATCTTTAGGTATTTTCTCTATATAGGCGGAACACTTTGTTACTTGATAAAGTATCAAAAAGGCAATGATAACGTCGAATATTAGGTTTATTAAAACTTCCTCAATGCTGTTTACTGACACACCCCAAGTTATCGAAGAAGATAACATCCCGACAAGAAAAACATTTAATGAATATAAAAAAGAAAACATCATCAAGGCCACTATAATCCCTATTATTATAAATAGAAAATACAAACCTAGCCCTACTAGCCTAGATAGAGACTCACGAACATCTTCACTAATAAACTGACTTCCATGATCACTAAATGAGGACCAACAAATTTTAACCTGCAAAGACATTAGTTCTCGAACAATATCTGACACCCAATTAATCATCATAACAAGCATTCTCAAAAATGGTATTAAAGGCACTAGTATCGCTAACACCAAACCTATTATCAAATACAACCATTGAAACTCACCAAGAGTATCAAGCACCATAAATCTCGCGTACTTGTTTTTTGGTGAAAACCCCATTATAGATCTCAATCCGGTTTGTAATAATTTCGTGCCAAGATAGCCTGTCATTGCTCGCTCAGTTAGCGCTGCACCTCGGCTACCAAGTTCTATAAACGGATTCAATGGAGTCATTTTGCAATCATACTGCTCATGCCAACAATTAATATTATCAAGATAAAGCCCTAATCTTGGTATTATTAAAGAAGACAATTTCGTGTCGCTTGAAAATGTATCGTCAAAACCACCGGACTGCATTTCTTTTAATATAAGAAGTTTTGAGTTTGATATTTCATCGAGAAAATTTGATGGCACAGAATAAACGGCTTTAAGTGATGTAACTATTCCAGAATTCTCCAAACTTTCAGTTAGTGAACCAAAGAATAAGCTACTCGAAGTCCAAGCTCCTCTTTTTATGTTATTAACTAAATAGTTAATATCTGTTTCGCTTACTCCCAACGCTCCAGTCTCAGAAACTTGCTGTTTTAGCCGTTCTGCTAAGCTATCCTTTCTATCTTTCGCAGCCGAACTAAGCTCTTCATCCCCTGCTTTTGGAGCAAGTAAATCGACTATGTGATTTAACATACCGGATGAGTTTGACGAAACTTTAGAGTTAAGTGCTCGAAGCTCTTTCTTTACAGAAGATGAAAATGAAGATTTCTCACCTTGCTTTAATGGTTCTCTAAAGTAAGCTAACTTATCTTCACCGGAAACGCTATCAGCAATAAATCTATAGCTATAGCCACCACCATTTCTTACTGCACTTAAGCATTTATCTGCGACTTCACCATCATACGTAGGTAGCCCGCTAGTTCGGCATTCGTACTCATGAGCTTTCAGAGCTAAGTCTCTTTGCGTTAATGCTATCGTTGGATTGGCATAAAGAGAAACTGCATTGTTTATAGAATTAGGATAAGAAGTATTGTCGGGTAAATTAAATTGAATGTAACCGCAACTTTCTGGCTCCTCCATTCCCCACTCTTTCAATTCTTTTTTGTGGCTATTAATACACATCTGCGTTTGGTTTAAAGCGGCGGGAACAAGCCTATATGTTTTTTCATAAGATGAACCAACCTCGCTAATTAAAGGAGAAGTCGATGATGCAGCCCCTGATGTGAGGCAGTTATAAAGAGAGCCGCTACTTAAGGCTCCTTTCGTCCTACTGTTTAGGGATTCCTGTATCCCCGACATGAGGATTTCACGCCTTTCCAGGTCGCACTGAAAAAGCATTATTGTCCGACCATAATTAACTTGTAATTCTTCAGTTAGCTCACCTTTAACAGAAGTACCAACATTAGAAAAAAACGAAGCTAAGAAAAGATAAGAAACAGCCATTTTTGCAACAAAACCGACAAGAATAATTGCGGTTACCGCTGCTGCCTGAATCGGCGTCATCCACCCTATGACGGGGATGCTAAAAAATATAGATATACCGTTACTGGGCCCTTTCTTGCCAAACCAATCTTTTGCCCCTTCTTTGACTTCCCCTTTTTGCCACCTTAACATTTGAGTAAAAAAGCCTAGAGACAATCCGATTAACAATATGCTCGCAAAGACCAGATTAAAAGAATACAAAACCTCGTGAAGCGGTGCGGCAATAACAAATAACTGAGATGTTTCATCAAACCCATGCTCTCTACCTGTAATGCCAGTGTATATATCAAGGAGAGTTAGCATATCCGGCCCAATCACGCCGCCAAGAACTTGAACAAAGACATCGTCACTCAAGGGGAAGTTTTGACATGCTTCTACTATGTTTGTTTGATCTATGGACGCAAACTCTTCCCCGCTAACCGACATTATTCTAGCTTTACATTCGTCAAATGCTTGCGCCGATAGCGCCGTATCCGCATAAGCATTTGAGCTAGCAGCTACAGCAATAATCGCTATAAGAATAAAAAATATACGTTTCATCTATCGTCCCATCAAGTGAAGTACTTCTTTAGCATCTTGCCAACCAACGCCTTTTGTTTCCGAGGCGAAAGGGTTATTATGCATACTGCTCAAAACCCATTCCACAGTAAAGTCATAAAACGACTCTATTATCGTTAATACCGTGTTATATATAACGAGTATTATAACACCTGAAACCAACATTGAGACGAATAAATCTAAAAGACCTTGTATTCCATCGTTCGTAGGAACCATTAAGTTCATAGTATTTAAAACGTGAGAAAGAATAACACTAGACATTAACCAGGCAAGCACAACACCTATTATTGTTAATGGTAGTTTTAAAATTAAAGCAATCCAATCAGCCCAAACACTATCCAGGCGATCACTTAAAATATCGAAGTCTCTATCAAAAGCGACATCAACAAATTTCTTTCCATGCATTATCATTGTATTAAAAAGCAAATAACTAAATTTAATAAGTGCATTCATAACCATTATCATTGGGAAAAGAGGGAACACTATGGCAAAAAGAACACCTATAATAAGCATAACCAATAAAACCCCATCAATAACTGATATAAAACTACTATCAGCACCAATGTAAGACAGAGACGAAAAAGCCATTGCAGGCAAAGAACTAAGTATTGGATTCATCTTTGATGAGTTAAGGTAACCGAACTCGTCCGTGACTCCCCACTCTAAAGAAAATACGCTATCGAAAACATTACCAAAACTATCACCATCCCCTGTAACAAGGCCCATAGTTACAACACCGGTTTTTCTTATTGCATTTTTAACAAAGGTGTTTCCCATATAACCTTCGACAGTAGAACCGCCAGGCCCAACCTTTGCTCTTTTCAACATTCCAGAAGTCTGCCCCATAAGAAGTGCAGTTTTTAATGTCACAGCTGTTTTTAGTACCGTCATACCAAATCGACTAAATTCCTGTGGAATATTTCCACAAACAAATCCACCATGAACTTGTAAGGGGTTTTTTGCACACGTCTCTAATCTATTATAACCAAACGCCTTGGTTGCCAAAGACTCCGCTGCTGGAAGCGGTATGTTGATTGTAGGTAAATTGTTTTCCGCTAACGTTCTAGATAAATCGAGTATTATAGGGTTCATATTCAAAACACTCCCTGTAACAGCAGGTATCTCTACGCCGATTTTTAAGAACGGCTCGGTTTCTGGTTTATCCTTTATCTCAAACGAATGAGGAGAAAAACTAAAAGACAAATTATTAAACACTCTTTTTGCTGACGGACTTGGAGGGTGATGAAGAAATAAATCAAACATATAAAAGCCGAGCATCATTGTTCCTCTGTTTTTTAGTTTTACATCTCTTAATCTTGTTTCGTACAGATCTAAAGCATTCGCACACGAATATAAATTACCACTATTTAAACCGGCTTTAGAACAAAGATCAACAATACAGCTATCCAATGCTATTTGTTGAATATTTGTTGAGCGCCCATCATTAGCACCAATTCCATATTCTGCAACATACCGGTTACTACTTAAAGTATCTGTTAAAGACGCCTGGTCTACACATAGCGCAAGCTCTTTTTGTGCTTCCGTGCCATTTCCTAAGAAATTAGACATCGCCTCATAACTATCAGGATAAACAAGCTTGTCCGCTATTTCACGAGAAATACATCTGGCAGTCAGGTTGTGTAGATAAACCCTATCTCTACGGCTAATTAAATCTCCATCTTCCGAGGTCCAATTTTTAAGTTCATCACACCTAAGCGGCCATTTTTTCAATTCACTTACGCTAAGCTCTGAGGAGGTGTGTTTTTTCAAAGAAAAGGCTCCATCCTCCCAAGTCGATGAGTATTCAGGCTTAGCTAATTCTTCACTTATTTCCATCGATGCATAAAATACACTTGGCAACAAATCCAAATAGACATCTTTTTGTGCACTTTTAAATAAATCATCATCAAGCCCTAGCTCAGGGCTTGCTCTATTTATTTTTTTTAGTTTTTTATCGCTTTCATTATCAAGCCCAATAACAACATAAAGTGTGCAATCGCCAACTGAGATGTAACCATCTGCCCCCCCTTTAAAATTTAAATACAAATCCAAAGATTCGTAATAAGGAGTTACTTTTTCTCTTTCTGACAACAGCCGCGTACAAGTAAAGAAACTATTTAAGGCAAGAGCTGATTCTTTCTTTGAATCCGCAGACGGCATTGTTAGGGTTTTTAATGTTTGTCTTTGGCTATCAACTAATACATCTATTGATTCATCACCAAAAGAATTTGATTTACCAAGTAAATCAAACAGGATTGCGGTTGCTGCGTTTGTGTAATAAGTTTCATCAACAAGGTCATTTTTCATTGATATTGGGGTTACTGCGAGCCCACCAAAAAGAATGATTTTAACAATTAATCCTCTTCTATCTTTGAAGTTAATATGACTTTCTCCGTCTCGCTGCATCATCCATAATATTTCTGCAACTGTTAGTGATAGCCTAATTAAAAAATAACCTAAAGTAACACCATAAACAACCGTAAGCGCCATCATCATCATCTTTCCGATAACCGCGTTGAATGGTTGGGCAAGGAGCGCTAAATCAGCCTCACTAGCTTCCTGAACGCTCTCAATGTCGTTTTTGTCGTTAAGGTAATAAAGAAGCAAGTCCCTCCCGAAAAAAGAATAAATAAACTGATTTGAAACATTCATCATTACTATTTCTACTTTTTGAGCCCCCTCCGTTTCCTCTATATCTTCTGCTGATAATGAAGCAAAGCTAACAAAATAAATAGCTGCTAAAAATAGGTATTTAGTTAACGTTCTCATACTATTCACTTCCCTGTTTAGCAGATTGAGCATCCTTCATGCCTTTATTATACTTGGCAGCTAGCGTTTGAGCACTTCTTGCTCGGTTTTGCATATAACTTTTACCTGCATCTCTGCCCATTTTTTTATCTAGTTTATTAAGTTGGTTTTCTGTCTGGCCTTTAGCCATATCGAACAACATAACTTTTATCAGTTCACTGACTTTATCTTGTAGCTTACTATTGTTCACTCCAAGCTTCTTGAGCAATTCACCACTTAGGTCACTCATCATTTGATATACATACTTAAGTCCAATTAAGTACACAAAAACTATCATAACAACAAGGAAAAATGTGTGGTACAAATTACTAATTGCTGATGTCGGTGAAAAAGCCCATAGCCACCCCATCGTGCCACCTATAGCAAATGCGACTACATAAAAGAAATACCAAGCAAAAATAACAGCAATTAAAGAAAATGTAGGTTTAAACAAAAGCTCTATACCAAAGTGGAAAGCTGCTGTTTTTAGTAAATCTCTTTTTTCTTTCATTCTAAACCAATACATGCTCCATAATAAAACGGAAAAAGAAGCCATAACAACAACGGTAATCCAACTAATAAATGTAAGATATAAAAATATTTTTGGAACCAGCGGTAGCAAGTAAGCTAAAACTAAACCAAGCGTTAAAAATAAAACCATTAAAGAGCTAAATAAGTCAAAGATCATATCCATAAGAGCAGAAACGGTCGCAACACCTTTTGCGAACTTAAATACCCCCCCTAAAGCCCCATCTGGACTTCCGCCGAAAAGTCCATCAAGTTGCTGTAGAACACCTTTTTTAGAAACCCCCGCTTGCCCAGTTTTTCTTTTTGCTAAAGCCCACTCCATACTTTTCCCAGAGAGTACCTTAATTGGTATAGCGGCAGCAAAAAATCCTAAACTTACATCCACCATCTCATGGCCCATTAAACTGATTTCAACGATAGGGTCAGACAAGGGAAATGGACAGTATGCCGGGTCTTCCAAGCACTTCTCTGGATCTTTATCCGTCGGGGAAAGCCCAATTCCTAACCTGTTCATATAAGTCCTAGAAATCCCCATTAAGTAGCTAATATCACCGATTAAAGTTCGACTATCAACACCTAAAGGGTTTTCTCTTAATATGTACTCTTGCTCTGCAATCCATTGTGCATTAGATATAAATGGGTCTTTTGCTCCTGCTGCCAACCTTGTTTCTAAAAACAGCTGATCACCTGCGTATTCGAAAGACGGAAAGGAGTCGTCTATTTTATAAAAAGACCCTACATTTCGGCTTATATACCTTTCGTCGAAAGTTCCAGTAGAAACAGTGAAATTATTTACAACCTGTTTCAATCTTCTTTTAAATCCATTCACCCTCTGGTTCATAGACTGGGCATAATCGGCAGCTGCGAGATACCCCTTTTGCCTTAGATTTAGCCACCATTTGTTTTCTGTTTCATCGGTTGTGGCGTTTATAAAAGATTTTTCAACAGCTCGCCTTTGCGCTGCAAGCAAGCCAACTTTAGAATCCCATTCATTATTTAATTCAAGGCTTAATTCCTCCAATCGAGCAAACGCCTCTGCTCTGAGCGTGTCATTGTCTTTATTGTTGTAATCCGGATCATATTCTAAAACTGTAGCGTTCAATATATCAAGACACCGAGCATGAGCTTTTCCCGGGATGATGGGAATTTTCCCTCTTAGAAATTTAGCGGTTGCCTCTGCGTTATGCAAGTCATGTTTGTAATCCATGCACTGTGCACGCTGAACTAACTCGGCGAGTTTTTCCGCTTCTTTTAAATGATGAATTATAGGTGTCCAATCCTCAGTAAGCTTTACAACCGGTGACTCATCAAGAACGTCAGTCATCGACTTTATTTGATACTTTTGAGATTGGCCAAACATTAGGAAATTCATTGCGCTTTGATGAAAAAACTGTGCTGCTTGCTGAATATGAGGGCGAGCATTGTCTATCATTGTTAACTTTAATGCTTCCCTACGAATTGTAATCTCGTTATTAACAGTAACTAAGTCATCAGCACCTTCTACTTCAAAAGTCCCATGTTCTTTCTCCCAGCTCTTCTGAAGGTTATCCATCATTTCTTTTTTTAGTATTAACCACTTCGAAAACAAAACAGACTCAATCTGTTCTGGGGTCATATTTGTATTCATTGAAGACTGCAATGAGCTCATGTGCTCATAGATAAAATCACCTGCTTTTGTTCCGTAAAGTCGAACTAATGGGTTTTTTGCCCAGTCTGGATAAATAGCTGTTATTTCTCCACAGTCATAGCTTGAAATGGCCTTTTTATCAATAACGCAGTAGTCGGCTTCAGACGCATCGCTACCAAAAACAATGGATGTTGACCCAGCGAAAAGAACCTCACCACCACTAGTAGAAGCTGAGAGTGGAGTGCTAATATTTGCAAAGTAAGGAACAGAAACAGGGACATCTTCATTTCTTATGCCTTGAACAGGCAAAGTACAAGCAGCAGCCTGCCTGTACTTAATCGTGTCTGAAAACTTACCTCCAACACCTGTCATTATATACTGACTAGTTTGGCTTCTGCATAACTCTATTCTTGTTAGGTTTCTATAAAATAGGTCTGCCATAAAATCATGGCGTTCTTGAGTATCATTTTGAACTTTAAGTTTGTCTGGCCTAGTGGCATCCGCCGTTATTTCGTACATAGATTGATTTCCGGAAAGAAATAAACTAAAAACAAAATTAACCATTGATAACGAACCTATCGCAAAACTAAAAATAATCATTTGCCCAATAAAAAATTGTTTATATGGTATTAAAAACCCACCCCCTAGCAAAGCCCCGACGATCCATGTTTTTGGTGAGTCCTTGTGGTTGTTGGGATCTGTGATTTCATCACCACGAAGCCATCTAATTAGAATTGATAATAAAATAAGGAATATGTACACACCCAAACAAAGTAGTACCAGGTTATAAAACAAGTCGAAAAGCGTAAAGAAAACCATATCACCACGGTATTCGCCAAGTAATTTAGGGGTATTAGGAGTGTCCCCCAAATTTGCAAACATGCTCAAGTTCCAGAGGGGAAGTAGTTCATTGAATATACTTGGGAACATCTCATACAGCATACCAAAAGCGATATCCTGCTCGCAAATAGTTCCATCACCTGGAGTAACCATTCCATTTTCTACACCACAACTAGTAACTTGCATTTCAGATGCGTTTTCAGCAGCCGCAAATGCTAGGGGCGAAAGGAGTATTGAAAAAACAACTAGTATGATTGGAAGTATTGATTTCATTACATTTTGACCCTATCATGTAAAAACTGAAGTAATTCAAATTTACTAGAGTCTATTTTTTGTACGTGCGACCTTATCAATAATGAGCAAGCAGCATGAGGATTATCGAGGGATGTTTGTATCTGTAGTCCCTTCTGCTGTAGAGTAGGCACCCTCAAAAGAAAGGCAGATGTTAACCACATGTTTTCTAGTAAAGCATGTTTTAGAGCGGAATTTTGAAGCTCACTCCTAAGGACATCTTCTGCTTCAGGAAACCTCTCAAACCACTCTTTTAGACGGGCTACATTTTGCGATTCAAAATCAGCAAGAAGAGATTTCCCTATTTGCTTTTCCAACTTCATCCGAATCGCTCCATGCGTAATAATATATTTATTTATTGTATCACAACAACATCACATTTCATTCGATTTTTAATACAAAACCATTAATCATCATAAACCAAATTAATAACAGGTGAAAATTTTCTCACTTTATCGAGCAATAATGTGCGCCTTAAATGTGACTTTTTGTTTTTAACAGTTTTTTTAATTACTTTATCATTACCGATTAGGTGAACTTTAACCTGGCACCTCGTAACCAATGTGTAAAGCCAATACCTATCCATTAAAGAAAAGTGATGGTCCGGAATGATAATGATAACATGAGGATACTCTGAACCTTGAGATTTATGACCAGTAATGGCGTAAGCTAAAGATAAATGATAGAGATCCTTCTTTGTGAACTCAACAATTCTACCTGACATATCAGCCAGCAAGACGGGATCATCACTAAGCGTCCTTTTACCTTGAGCATACACCTCTTTAACAATACCAATATCTCCGTTAAAAACCCCTAATTCGTAGTTATTTTCACGTTGCATTATTTTATCACCAACCTCAAAATCCAACGTTCCAAGTGGAAAAAATAACTTTTTGACTATTTCATTTAGCTGAGAAACCCCTAATTCATCGTTATTAACCGGCGAAAAAACCTGAATATCTTGATACCCCAACCCCTTAGATTGAAGATCTTTTACCACTTCACCAAGTTTATTTATCGTTTCATTATTATTTAATGTAGGGAAATAATCCCACTCATCATCGCTAGGCGGTGTATAGAATATACCATCCCGAATGCCATTTGAAACATGAAGCGGAGTTGGCAAACTACCATCCTCCTTAGTTATCCTAAGAACTTGCTTTAACCAATACACTGCAAAGCATTTGCTATCGATTAAATCTCTATAAACAGCGCCGGGACCAACAGAGGGTAACTGTTCAACATCACCAACCAAAACCAATCTTGATGTAGCCGGTATTGCCCGTAAAAGAGATCGCAATATACTTGTTTCAAGCATTGACGTTTCATCAACAACAACAACATCAAAGTCAAGAAGATTTAGATCATCAAACATAAATTCATCCGATAAATGAGTTGCACCAAGCGCCCGATGTATAGTTGAACAGTCTCTGTTAGTGACCTCCCTTAATCGCTGAGAAGCTTTACCAGTCGGGGAAACAGCTAAAATAGATACATTTTGAGACTCAAGCATATCAAGTATGGTTTTTAAAAGAGTTGTCTTACCGGCCCCAGGTCTTCCCGTAATTATAGAAACCTTATTAAAAAAAGGCGCGGGGGCTGCTCTCAGCTGATGAACCTTTAGCTTTTCCAATCTTTTATCTGTTGGATCAAAAATCAATTCCTTGGCCGCAGGAGTATCCATCATAATACTTAATCTGTTGGCTATCTCTTTTTCAGCAGTATAGAACCATTTCGATTGCAACAAATTACCAGTATTTGTTTGCTGGCAAAAGATGCGCCTTTTGTCTAATAAATATTGCAACTCGTTTTCAATAAGGTACCTATCAACATCTAAGTACTCCATTACTTTTTTTATCACTTCAAACTGAGGCATTAATGTGTGGCCATCTCTAAAACAGCTTCGCATTTGGTGTTGAATTGACTCTCTTATACGTTGTGGATCGAGAGGATCCCTACCCTTTGCCATTATCACTTGGTCAAAACGCAAAAATGGAATTTTATCCAATTTTCTATACATTGAATAGGGCGCTTTTTCTATTATAATTAATGAATTTTCAGGGAATTTATTTACTATTAACAAAGCCTCCGTGAACGTAAATTTATATTCATTAATTAATGTAAAAAGCCTTTCCTGCTGTGGCTTTTCTTCTAAGTATGAGTCCCTTATTTTAATAAATAATTTTGGGCCAACACCCTTAACCGTAAGAAGTACATTAATATCACTATCTAAAAGCTTTAATGTTTTATCACCATAAAGTTCAATTAAACCTTTAGCAATTTTAACGGTTACGCCTTTAAATATACCAGAAGTTAAAAAAAGAAATATCCCCTCTTTTGTTTCTGGCGGGACAACAGAGTACCCAACGACATCAAACACTTCACCACCACCACGCGCATTAGGAACCCAACGGCCCTCAAGTGTTAACTTGTAGCCAGGATATTGTGGTCCCATATTTCCCTTGGCTGTAAATTTAGTTCCATCATCGCGAATAAAGTCGATCACCCCCCACTGAGTGATCTCGTTCAGGAATTTTATTTTTTTTATAGTTCCTTCGATGTTCAAGTCTATCTCCTATCTACAGTTTTTTATTAATATGGGCAGCAATTTCAGGCACTGTGATTTTTTTATTTGCTGGTAGCTCTTTCATGATTTCATTTCTGAAAGACAACACTGACTTTGAATAATCAAGTATTTCTGCATCATCATGAGATACCTTTAAAATCCCAAAAATAGCATATCTAACTAAATCTTCACTGATTGAAAACCTCAAAAACTCTAACTCAACAATAGAAGCAAGGACATCGACACCTTCAAGTTGAACGGCTTCGCTCCCTTCTTCATGCTTTTCACTTTCCTGAATAGGAACCACGATAGCACCAAGTCGAAAGCCATCAACCTCTAGCGTGTTCCAATTTACATCCGCAAAAACATAAATTTCATCATTGTCTACTTTAACTAATGCACCACCAGAAATACCATCTTTAGCAAAAGAATCCTCTATCCAAAGACCAGCTTGAACATCAAGCTCAAAACCAAAATTAAATTTATTATCATCCAAAACCAACTCAGACTTTAAGTTAATCGCTTCGCGTAATTTAGATTTAAAAACATTATGTACCATAAAAACTATCCCTTATTTACTTTTTCAGTGTGTTTACATGCAGGGTATCTAGAACACCCTAAAAACGGTGTGGAGTTTGGCTTCTTTGCGCTTCTTTTTTCAAAAACAACACCTGTTGCACAGGAAGGACAAGCTCGACCAGAACGCCAAGAGTCCTCCCTCAAAGACAGATTTTTCTCTATCTTGCTCGCAAAAAGAGAAAACTCTTCTTCAAACAAGTTATCCAGATTATCAATGCGATGTTTAAACTTTCGAAGAAAAGAAATTCTTTCAGCTAAATTTTTATTGAGAGTAAATTGAACGCCTTTTTTGTTAGAGCGAGCCATGATTAAAATCCTTACATTTTTGGTGATTTAATTTCATTTTCTAAATCATTAATATCAACTGTTGGTTGTTTTTTGGCTTCAAAATATTCAATAGGAATATAGGACTCCCCTCTGGACTCCCGAACACTCTTGAAAGCATCATAGCAAGATTGAGCATGCTCCTCACTTGTTGAGCAAATCCCCATACACATACCAATATCATCTGCTTGCTGACATAGACCCTTACAAAATTTATTGCCATAATTTATAGCCACAATTAAACACCCAAATAAAATACATACTTACATTATAACGCAATAAATTGTTTTTTTTACCAATTAAGCAACTTTAAATTAATTATCACCAATAGTCAATTCTATTATAAAAACTTTGTTTTATTATTACGAAAAAGCTTGAAAATCCACTTGCCAAAATATATTATAAAGCAATCAAAAACTCATTACTAAGGTAAGTTAAATGATATCCCTACATACTCTCCGCGACCGCATTGATAAGAGAATTGCCCAAGAAGAAAATGACATAACACCGAAATACCTACCAAACCAACGAGAAATAAGAACGCTATCAAATCTCGCTTTGGACATAATAATAAGAGATTTCGAGGATATAAAAAAAGCAGGACAACTTCGAAAACTAAAGAAAACTCAAGTGGTTTTTGAAAACACAATAAAAGCAGTTAATGACGACATAAAAAAACATGGTTTTTGGTCTTTCTGGCACTATGCAGCAATTTGCTCAGTAACTTGTTTTGCTTACCTAAAACTACTAAAGCAAAACAAGCACCACACCATCGAACTCAATAAAGAAGATACATGGGTAGATGCAAACTGGGAAGTGGCCGTACTATCAATAAACTTTGTGTCTGCTGAGTTGTTCAAAGAAAAGCTATCTATTCTTCTTGAAATTAACCAAAGTGACGATGTTGACATTCGTTCTTTTTGCGAAATATTACTAAAAAAAATAGAGAGACTAAGTAAATAAAAATGAGCGCAACAACAACTAAAACTCAAGAGCTAACGAACGCACTTAAGATATCCCTAAGTGCTCTTTCAGAAGCTCACCCATCACAAAGAGATGAAGTTTTTGCGCTCAAAGAAAAGCTAGAAAACCAATCCCTTTCAAGCTCTCAAGTAACAAAGGAAATGCGCAAAATTGCGCTTAATATCGTTCAAGCAAAAGATAAAGACAACATATCTCTTAACCTTGCGATTGAAGAAGCTAGCAAAAAATTCAAAAAAATAAACAATGACAAAAATTTATCAGAAAAACAAAGGGAGTCGATGCAGGCCCTTCATCTGAATAGCGCAATATCTACGTCCTCTTTGATCAACCACTTAGTAGCCACCTGCCTCTCTTTTGCAGAAGACGCACTCCACCTAAGATCTCAATCTCAGGTCATTGTTGGAGATAGCAACAAGCGACTAAAAAACTCGGAATCAAATGTTATTGCGGGCGACGTAGCTTGGTCAAGCAAGCAAATAGTAAAATCTTTAACACCATTGCTTCAAAGGGTGCATCAGCAGTTTCCTGATAACCAAAACATTACAAACTTATTCACAAAGAGCAAAGAGCTTTCGAAAAATAACACTGTAGATTTTTTCGAGGCACTTTCAATAATGGAGGAGAGCTTAAGACATATAACTAAAGCTCAAGGTGCTAAAAATCTCGGGGACTCGGAATACCTTAAAGTTTTTCACGACCACCTAAAATCAATGCATGCAACACTTAGTGATACAATAAAAAACAATTCTACATTCCAAAAAAGTAGCAAAAAAGATCAGGAAGCTTTAAATAAACTCATGGACGGCTTTAAAAGCGCATCTGAAAATGAGGATGATCCGGTAAAGCTAAAAAAAATAATATCTGACAACATAAACTACATGAGCGAGTCTATCGATAAGGTTCTAAAGAAACAGGACAATCATATTAATTCCCAACAACGAACGATGGACCACCTTCGCACTGAAATAAGAATTCAAGAAAAAGCTCAATTGTTAATAAAAAAAGAAAATGAAGAATTAGCACAAACATTAACCAGTATAGAAAATCTATCAAAAATTGACGTTCTAACTGGCATAGAAAATCGCCGCTCTTACGACAAAAAGACACAGGAAATGGATCTTCTTTACTCCAAAAGCAAAGTAAACCCCGGCTTGGGATTGATAGTTATCGATATCGACCGATTTAAAAAATTAAATGATACATATGGTCATAATGTTGGAGATAAGGCGCTTAAGTCCGTCGTTAACCTCTTCAAACAAGCCCTTGTAAAAAAACCTTTATATAAAAACAAAATAAATATTTATAGATATGGCGGAGAGGAGTTTGTCCTTACTTACTCAGGAATTTCAACGAGAGAAATCATTCATATTGCAGAAGATATACGACTCGAAGTCGAGAGAAAAAGGTATAAAGTGGGAGACGGCACTCTTAATATTACCGTATCTCTCGGCGTGGCTTATTACTCCAAAACAGAAAATACCGCAAATAAAGTTTTTCAGAAAGCCGATTTTGCAATGTATCGCTCAAAAGAAAAAGGCCGAAATCGTGTCTCCATCTTTAATCAAGGTGACACCCACACTCTTCGAAAAAGAATTAGGTAAAAAAAGCCCTTATGATTACTCATAAGGGCTTTTTTTATTGTCTACTTATTTTATTTTAGCAATTGAAAAGTAATCATCTGACATTTGTTTTAGTATATGTGCCGAGGCGCTATCACCAAGAGATAATGCATCCAATAGCTTCATCAGGAATTTCGCTTTATTCTCAGCATCATCAATAGACTTAACTATTTCAACACTCTTAGTTAAAGACTCGATTTCATCAAGGGCTCTCTCAAAACGAACAGCATCATCAGCAGCTTTAGCATCCGCTTTAGCTTTAGCGTCGGCATCCACTTCAGCTTTAGCATCGGCATCGGCTTTGGCTTTAGCGTCGGCATCGGCTTTGGCTTTAGCGTCGGCATCGGCATTGGCTTTAGCATCGGCATCGGCTTTGGCTTTAGCGTCGGCATCGGCATTGGCTTTAGCATCGGCATCGGCTTTGGCTTTAGCGTCGGC
>JAYJMC010392987.1:0-69246 GCA_036873965.1 Neoagarum fimbriatum | reverse complement strand
ATCGGCTTTGGCTTTAGCGTCAGCTACTGATTTTGAAGGTCTTTTTGCTCTTATTCTCTTGGGAATATTTCTGTCTTCCACATGGAAATCAGAACCACGAACTGCCTCAACAAGCTCTTCATAAATAGGTAAATCTGAATAATCAAGAAGAGGCCCGTCTTCTTTAAAGACAACAGCGCCTATCGAAACAGTCGCGGCAGGTGTTAGGTATCTAACGTGATTTGTCTTTTTAACAATAAATCTTTTTGTAGTTAAAGAATCAAATGACTCATACATTTTATCCAAGCTAACACCTGGGAAAACTTTTTCAAAAACAGCTTTTTGATTACCTATATTAGCACCATAACGCTTATCAAAAGCCATAACCTCAACAATAATTCGTTCCATTCTTGTTAAGCTAAAGAGTGCTGTGTTCGCCGGAGAGACAGTTTTTTCAGAGTAAAGCATCTTCCCCTTGTTACTAAGAGAGTATTCGCCATTTTCAAATAAAACCAACGCTCTTGCAACTAAAGCTCGCATTGCGTCACTATCTTTTTCAATGGCTCCTAGCTCAAAATCATCAACATCTACATTTAATGCATGAAGAATCTCTATTTCCGAGCTTAAGAAAAGCCAATCAGGAGAATTCTTTTCAAAATTACTCAGAGCTAACACACTTCGAGCTAAAGGTTTTTTCTTTTTCTTATGCTCTACATAAGACTCGCTAACCGTTGAGTTCACACTATTAAGAACGTTTATTTTTTCTAAAGAACCCAGCACTGGGTTTTTAGCTTTAGCCTCTGAATGTGTCTTATCTAAAGTCTGAATCTCTTCTGGGAAACCACATCTTTTCATTTCGTTTTTTTGGTAGTGGTTTGGTTTTAATTTACCAATCAAAACTTTACCGATCTCAGAAAGAGAATAAAGAACCTCTCTCTTTACCAAAATTACACCAATTTTCTTAAACCTAAGTATCATTGATGAAAGAGCAGCTCTACCACTAATACTGCTAATGTTTTTTAATATATCGGCATCAGAAGATACCGCATTATCAAAAAGATAATGCATAACTTTTATTTCATTATCCGAAAATGAATGTTGCATAAATACCCTTATTTAATTTATTTACAAGTTTTAAGTAATTACAATGGTTTACCTATCTCGTTCACACCTGAGCTCAAAGAGACAATTTGCATACCAACGCATTTATGAAAGTCATCATAACTCAAAGAGACAGCGAATGTATACTGTTCTCCAACAGCAAGCTCCTCTATCCAAGGTTGTCTTGCATAGTGAAACACTACTGCCCGACGAATCACACCAAGGGAGTCTTTTAGCTTTAGTTCTAGATGAGCATTGTAATTATCACCTAAACCAAAGCTTTTCGAACTTTCAAATCGCCCATTTACTGCAAAAATTGGCTCTTCAAACTTCTGCCCATAAGGAGCTAATCGCTCTATTTGGTCCAATATGTTTCTAGAGTTAAGCAAAGAAAGCTCATCCCCTTTTAGCAAGTGATCTATTTTCACATGAGGGGAAAATATTTCATCTTTAATATTATATTCGACAGATTCACTTTTTACATATTTGTCAAAAGCTTCCTGAAATGCAGGGAAATCCCCTAACTTCATTTTTAAACCCATGGCCGCTGGATGACCACCACTATTGGGTATATCAATTTCAGTTGATATCATGTCTTGAACTATTTTTATAATACTCAATTCGTCGATACATCTCCCAGAACCTGTGATAAGGCGATCTTTACTTTTTTTATCTTTGTCATCTAAGTTAACAGGACTAAAAATTATAACCGGACAATTAAAACGCTCTTTTACTCGGCTGGCAACAATTCCATGGATGCCATGACTACCACGAGGTAAATAAACAGCGAGTGCTTTTCTGTTTAAATTATAATATTGATGAGAAGCATCTTTCATCGCATCTTCTTGCATTATGAGATCAGTTCTCTTTCTTGCTGTATTTTTAGTATTTAGTTTCTCATAATAAAACAATGCCTCTTCATCTGTTTTTGCCATTAAAAACTTCATTGCGTCGCTGCCATCACCACCGGTTCTTGAGTCGGCATTTATCGCAGGCGCCATCTTAAAAGCCATGTCCATTACAGTTACAATCATATCCGCTTTCATGAGTTTCCTTTTCAGGATACGCCAAGCAGGAATTTCGCCTTTGTTAATATCTTTTAATCCGCGACGAATAATACAGCGATTGTATGAACTCTTAAGGGAAACGCAATCTGCAATCGTTGCAAGTGAGGCGTATGTTAGTAATGGGGTTAACTTTGGAGTGCTCTCTGGCAGTATCCCTTCGTTAATCATATACTCTCTAGCAGCAGACATAACAAGCAGGGCAACAACGCAGCCACATATCGTTGGATCATCAAACTCGTCATCAGGTCTTTGCGGATTAATAAAGGCTGTTGAATCCGCACATAACTCTCCTGCTTTAACGTGATGGTGGTCTGTAACAATAACATCAGCTTTAGATGCGCCGTAAGACTCCATCAATTCTTTATACTCTCTTATCGTTGCCGTATCATTAGACCCCTGGTCTGCGGTAATAAGGAGTGTTGGCAATCTATCACCTGAACGTTCAATAACAGCGGCGAGGGCTTTTGAGTTAAACCCATAACCAAAAAGCATTCTATTATTTACATGCTCAACTATGTTTTCCTCTGGGAAACCCATATACTCAACAAGAGCTAACTTCATAACCACCGCAGAGGATATTCCATCGACATCAAAGTCCGTAACTAAGCCGATAATTTCATTATTTACGTAAGCGTCAGCAATTCTTTTTGCCGCAACGTCAATATCTTTTAGGTCCCAGAAAGGCATATTTCTAAGGCTCGGTTTAATTAACGCCTCATAAGCTTTGTTTGAGGCATCGTTACCCCTATTGCTTGCAATGATTGAAGAAATATTGCTTTCACCATTTTCTCGAAATAAAGAAAAAACAGCTGGGCTTCTCTTTCTAAAGACTAATTTAGGGTTAGGTACTTCTATTCTTGAATTTCCAATTACAATATTTGACATAATAATTACTTTTATTTATTTGATTGTCTTTATTATAGTACGTTTTAAGCTTGATTAAAAGCCTATTCTTTATTATGATACAACAAATAATGAAGCTAAGGCTAAAAAAATGACTACTGTTTACAACCTAAAAGATATTGCCAGCCCTATGAATCCAATTTCATCAACGGCATCGATTTCTTTCTCCTTAAAAGGGAAAAAAGCAAACTCTTTCTCTTTACCTCCGTTCTTGTTTTACGCATTTAAAGCTAAGCGACTTGCTCGACTTGGTATTCGCGATGAGTCTAAGTTCAATAAATCAAGAAGATTAGAAATCAATAAAGCTATCTATGATGACATTCGAGAAATAGCTAAAAGCGTACATCGAGATGCCCTAGAAAAAAATATAGATATGGCAAATTATATCTCAGCATCAATACAGGGAAGAATTCTATTCCAAATACTTGGAGAAACAGAGGAAAACTTTGAAGCTCTAAACCGAGAAGCGGCTGTTCCAATAAATGCCTCAAACTCAAAAAAGAACGTCACAATACCGGACTTCCTCTTTAAGCGAGTTGAAGATTTATTTTGTGGTGAAAAACCGGCAAAATTACAGGTTCACTCAATTGTTGCTGATATAAAAAAAGTAATGACGGAACAGGGTGGCATTGATAAAAACGGAAAGCTTGTTGGTGACGCGGCAAACTCTTCGTGGTCTAGAAAGTTACATAACAAACTTTTTTATGAACTAATTGAGATGAGCA
The DNA here is from genome assembly GCA_036873965.1 of Neoagarum fimbriatum. Lineage (NCBI taxonomy): Eukaryota > Phaeophyceae > Laminariales > Agaraceae > Neoagarum > Neoagarum fimbriatum. The sequence continues at coordinate 65,471 of JAYJMC010392987.1, read as the reverse complement.
ACATAAATGAAATACACAGCTCTCCCTCCATTTTCGAGGTAAAAATGGAGCGAGAGAGCCGAATAGAAACCAGAGTACGTAACGGTAAAATATCAACGTCTAGTTAAAACAAACGAAATTGATTTGTTTTTTGTAATGGTTCACCCTCAGCGGCTGGAACATTATGATTTATCTTTTCCCAATCGACTGGCTTTATCACATCATCAATGCCATCAATGATTTTCTTTGGTGGCATTGTTTGAGAAATACCTTCAATAGGCTCAATTGACAAGACTGAAACATTTTCAGGTGTCGGGTCAATATCTAATTCACTTTCTTGCTTAACTTCCGGTTCTGAAATAGCTGGGATAAGAGGATTACTTAAGCTTCTTGCTCTATTTACTTGCTCATCTACAAATTGTCGAACATCCCCAAACAGACTGTTTTCAAGTAAAAATGGCAATGCTGCTGTTCTACTCGCATACGTTATATCCAGTGCTGTTACATAGTCAGGCTGAATATCTTTGTCGGTATCCTTGCTTGGCCTAACATCGCTACCATTCATCGCAAAAGTAGAAACACCTTGCATTAAAGCATCAAGTAGAGGTTTTGACACTAGAGCAGCTTTATCTATCCACTCAAGGAATGCGTTATCTACTCTTTCAATGTCATCACGACTTCTTCCGTAAAGAGGTATGTCGTTAATTTTCAAAGATGGGATTGCCTTTGCACTACCACCTATCTGCTCTATTGAGGCATTAATAAAATCACCTAATTCTTGGTCGCGAAAATCTCTAATATTTTCCCCCAACGCCATTGAAACGAATGGAGCCCCAGTTGTCACGCCGGCATGAATTATCATTGATGGGATCTTGTTTTCACCTAACCTAATTAGCTCATTAACAACGAGACTTCTTTGTATTGAAACGAGCTGTTTTTTACAGCTGGGAAATTCACTTTCGGTATCACTGAAGTCAAAAAGACGCTCTGTTATAGATTTTATAACAGGGTGATTGTAAGATGTCGCCGAACTTCCCCCATCACTCTTCCTAAGCATCGCAAGTGGTAAATAATGTTCCCTAGAGTGCTCTGTAACAATATTAGAAAAATCCATGTCGTTTTCTTTAGACATAAAGGCTTTATCTAAAAGAGATGCTACCTCCCCCCTTGTTTCGGGCCAACTTGAGGCGTTGACGCTTTTTGTTATATCAACAAGTAGTGCAATCGGAGAAATAGCCGGTTCATAACTAAAAGAGCCTAACCCAAGAGTTGAAGACGAGTAGGAGCCCATTAAAGTTCTATTATTTTTATTATGTGCTGGATGGTTAGACAAAGCTAACGAAAAGGCATTAAGATCGCTAACCGCGTCTCCTTTTGTTTTTGGAGTTTCCCAGCCTATCCCATCTACTATTGGTATTTCTTTCATTTTTAAAGATAGCGAAGAAAGGTGCTCACTTACATCTTTGTCACTAATGCCAAACTTCTTAAGCCAGCCATCATCAACAAGATTAGAAACCATTGATGGTTCGCTTTTTCTAAGGCTTACTAAGATTTCATTTGGGCTACCTAAATAAGCCAAGGCAGCAGAAGATGCTACGTTATTTAAGCCCGCTTTATCATCAGCACTCATCGAGCTAATAAATTTAGTTATTTGGTTTTCAGATAACGTGTCACTTAAGTCAAAAACATTTTCAGTAAGTAGTTCTTTATCTTTAAACGTGTCAATAAATGACTCAACCATCCATGTTAATTGGGCATTTTGATTAACGTCAATTAAATCTTGATGTGACGGATTTATGTTTAACAATTTGTTTTTTGATAATTCAACCATATCAAGAATTAAGTTTTCAATAGTCTTATATGACTCCATTCTTTTATAAGAAACTTTCGCAGTCCAACCACTAGAAGAAAATTCTTTTTTTGAAAAATCGAAATCAAAAACATCCTCTTCTGGCCAATAGTTTTTCATTTGCTGAAAAGAAGCTGATTTCATTGTTTTTTTCGCAAACTCAGAGCCAGCAATACTGCCTGGTAAATCAGACGGCGATAGGGCTTTTGTTTTTATTGCATAGTTGAATGCCATTGTTCTGAAGTTTATAGCATCAGCCGGGCGCTTATCGGGATTAATATACTTACCGACATCTAAAAAGCCTCTCATTTGCTCCGCCCATTCAGGAAAAGAAATACTTCTTTTTCCTTTGGAACCTGATTTTAAACCAGTTTGAAAACCATGGGTTGCCAGTTGTTCTATAAATTCACCATCTTTAAATACGCCACTTTCAGTACCTGCTTTGTAGGTTTCGCCAAGATCACTAGGTGACATTCTTCCGAAACACATTTTTACTTTTTCTACGTCAGTGTAAGTTCTGCTAGTTTTGCTTTTTGGTTTATTTAAATGATAAAGCTTACTTTGATATTCAAACTCCCCATTTCCAATGCGCTCTAGCAATCGCTCCTTAATTCTAGGGTCATTTTTATAAAAGAAGCCATGAACATAATCCTTAACCATAGATAACTCTGCCGGCTGCCACTTTGCAAGGTTAAAGTAGATCTCACTATTGAAAGGGTTATTTTCTGCCATGTAAAAGCTAAGACTGTTTGTTATACTTACATTGTATCCCAATTTTTCAGGATCGCTTACTGATAGCTTTTCTTGCTCACTAACTCTGCTGGCGAACGCCTCTAGTGATTCATTTTCATCATAGTTATAATGGTTTAGTAAATGGCCTATTTCACCCAAGCGGGCAATAATCTCTCTGTCATTAAAATAATAATCAAGCCCTTTTGCAGTTGGAAACATTTCCTTCATAACTCGGACGTTCATTTTCTTAGTGAAATGCTCAACAAAAGACTGCCTAATCTCATCATAAACACTGTCTCTAAAATGAGCTAATTCATGTCCTATAACAGTTGGGAAATGTTCATCAAAAGCGATAACTTTTGCCTTTTTACTTGACGTTCCTGAAACCCTAGATAAAGAAAACCCACCTTCACTAAATACTGCATGGACACCTGTAAATGAATAGTTTCCTGTTTTTCGACATTTAATATCAAATGCGTCTGCAATATCAAATGACATTCTTTTTAAATCAACAAGCACGTCATGCATTTTTATAACGCTTGAATCTTTATCTATTTCAACTCCCGTAAGATATGGTATTTCTTTTACTAATTGCTCAATTTTAAGAATGGCATCTTTGTCCGCTTTGTGTTTCGAAGAAACCTGCTGTACACCTTCTTTTGTAATGTATGTTGAGCTTTTTATTACGCCATAAATTGTCGTTCTTCCAGAGTACACTTTCTCATCGATAAGATCTCTGTCCACCTTGTTCAAAGCGCTTCTTAATTCATGAAAATTATTAATGCTAGCCATTGCATCATCATGAAACGGTTTCCACTTCTTTATTAGTGAAGTTGAGTTTGCGTAAATTAAAGCCTGATCAAACGAAGAGTCTGGGCTTGGCACGCCAGATTTTTCCAATGACTTAAGAACAGATATGTGTTTTTTGTAATCTGAAAAAGAGAATTTTTTTCGATAATCATCATCTTTCCCAGATAAAAAGGCAGCATTATAAAGCGACTCTTTAAGCTCTTGATTTTCAGCACGCGAGGTATTTCCATTAACAGCTATTTTTTGACCAAAAATAGATAAAGTTCTTGTCTTTACATCGTAGTGCTCAGGAAACAAAGCAGAAAAGTCGTTTTCATCATTTTTTAACTCAAGACATAAATTGTTTTCATCCAGTGATTCCACCATGCTACCGACACTTTTCATCATTTGAACGGTGGTATTTAGATCTCCATCAAGAGCCATCATTAAATCATAAGGGTCATTTTCATCGTCTAAGTAACTCATCTTATCAACGAGGAATGAACTCTCTGTTTCACTCAAAAACCGACTTAGTCGAATTATTTTATTTGAGTGCCTTGCAATATCTACTAATGTACTAGTATTTATTAATGGAGTAGACATAAGTTAGCCTTTTTTAATGATAGAATATATTTTATGTATTGATAATATCATATGATTTTTATTAACGATTGAAATTTAAAAAAATGGAGTGAATTATGACTTTGGATGGACACATAAAAACAGGACTGGCCGCATCTATTTTTTGCTTTGTAGCTTTACCTATGTACTTCCCTGGAATCGAACAATCTGCATTAATTTTTATAATTGCAGCATTTGCGTTTGGTAATGTAGGACCGGACTTGACAGAGTTAGGTATTATTCCACACAGAACGCACACACACTACCCGTGGTACTACGTTGCGATAATTGCGGGCACTTTAGCGTCTATGAATTTTGAGCTTCTTGAAGGGGCGCTGTGGGCTCTTCCATTGGTCGCTTATTGCTCTGGCTGTTTACTGCATATAATTTGCGATATTCCATATGGCGGAATACCTTACATTCTACCAAATAGAAAAATAACAATAATGAGAGTGCCTTTTGATGGGTATCTAAATAGACTTATAGAACACTCAGTAGTTTTAGGGTTTGTTTTTGCTTTCATCGTACTTGGCGCCGACATTGACTTAAGTACAAATTTCAATATCAGTGACTTTACTCAAAGCACTGATACCGAATCTGGTTTTCAAACAAAATAAGAATACATATTAATGTTTTTTCGTGGGATTTTTCAAAGGCATTGAAAATAACTCTTTTGACATGCTTTTTTCAAAGGCCACTAAAAATATAGCATTCTGAACTCTTCGACTAAAGCTGGTTTTTTTCTTCCAGCTTTTTTCTGGGTAATCTTTTAGGTGACTAAATATTTCTCTAGCTAGTTTTTTCACATAGCTATTTATCTGCAAAAATGAACCCTTTGGGTTTAAATTATCTTTTTCTAAAATCCATCGACATAAATAACTAGAAAGTGAGCATGATGGGCATCTGGTTCCTGATACAGTATGAGATCTATCAACTTTATCATTTCGAAGAAGACTTTCCCCAGATTTAACCATTAAAGGCTCTTTCCAAACTATGTATCTGAATAATATTTCTTGAAAGCTTTTAGAGACAAGGATTTCGTCACTATCTTTTTCTAAACTAGCAATTGCGTGAACATCAGAAAGTAGCTGACGAAGAGTTTGATGAACAATGGCATCAATCCCTTCTGGTTCGCTACTCATCTCAAGAGATTCAATATAGCGAAGCTTGAAACCATGATACAAAATAAGAGGAATGGTCGTACCGCACTCTTTACCTTTTCTAAATAAGGCTATTCTGTGCATATTCTCGGCATTCATTAGAGGAGAACCTAATGCAGAAATAGTTATCAAATCGCCGCAATCTTTGAGATCTTTTAATTCATTTAGTTTTTTTGTAATTTTCATAATTTCTCTTATTTGCTTGTTTTATAAAGTAACATAATAAAACAATAGCAAATAAGAGTGGGGTTTGCAATAAATAACTTCAATTAACATTAAATAAAAACAATGTTATTCGTTCCCAGGTAACCTAAAATTTGAGTTTTCTGATTCTCTTTTTTCTTCCATTTGCTTCCCAACACGCTGTGTTTCTTTAAGTCTTTTATAGCCTTCTATTTGCTGCTTTATAAACTTGCTTGTTGGGCGAACCATGAATGTTATATCTACTATTTTTCGGCCCTCTTTAATTGGAACGACATCAGTATTTTCATCTAATGGTTGAATAATCCCTCCTTTTATAAGTTCATCTAAAGCTTTTAACATATTTGTCTTTCGCTTTGTGGCATTTAAAGATAAAGGGCAACCAGATGCTAAAATCGTTTCGTTTTGATCAACACTTCGATGAGAGCCACCTTCATTCCTGTTGTTTGCATTTTGCCAATAATGCGTAAACTGCTTGTATAAATACCTGGCTATCGGACTTTTCATAGAAAGAGCAAGACTGTCATCATAGGTCCGGTAGTGCCCACCTAGTATTCTTTTTGATGCGCGACTATCGAATAAAACATAAATAATCCGATCGCTTCTCATTTTATCATTTGGTTCAGGGTTTGGAACACTGTCCAGCTCTGATACAACATAACCTCTCAAGCGATCTCTATCTTCATCGTTTCGGTATCGGTATTTAGCAAGAGCTAAAACTTCAAGCCCTTCGCGTAATTCATCTAAGCGGTATTCTTTGCCTTGCGCTTTCAAAGCTAACCTAAGTTGATAAAGGGTAAAAAATACGCCAAGAGTGCCCGAGTCATATTTGTATCCCGGATCTCCTTTTTCAAGACTGAATTCTCCGTTCCTTGCAAAATAGATAAGACAATCTTCGATTAGCGACTCTCTCGTACCTGGATAAACGGCATAGTTTCTTCTTGCAGGGTTACCTATTTCATCGAGTTTCCCCTCGTGATCTTCTAGATTCAAAATTGCAGGAATTATTTCATATCTTTCAGAATCGTTCATTTTAATCATTCGAGGCGCTTGGTTGCTATCAAGATCAACAGGTATTTTTTTTTGTCCACGATCATGTAAAAAACGAGGAAGTAAATCATAATCAAGAAGCGTGTTTCCTCGGCTCTCTGGCAACGAGAAGAAATGAAGTTGCTTTTGTGTTAATGGGCATGGGGCGGTTTCTTTCTGAAAGACATGAGGTTGTGACAACTCCTTCTCCTTTTGTTTTTTTGTTTTAGGTTTTAATTGCTGAGAATTTTAACACGCTTTAAATTATTGTACAGTGCTTTTTTTTGGGGAAGCAAAGAGAGAGAAAAGAAGAGTATATATTAACTATAGTATATAGTATTTAGAGTAAATAGAGAGCGTATTTTTTTAACTTAATTAGCAGTGCTTTATGTTTCTATCTTTACCTCAAACCCCTGCTAACTTTCCCCCAAACCCCTCAGTATCTTTTCCCTAAACCCCCGTTAACTTTACTCCAAACCCCTGTAGAAGCTATTTTTACGTAAAACTCATTAATAATGTAAGTTACTGAAAAAAATAAATAAAATAGATTGTTATTATTTGTATTTTACCCCAAACCCCCCAACGATTTAGGCTGCTTTTCCCTATCTTTACCGCAAACCCCTGTTAACTTTACCTTAAACCCCTCAATAGTGTGTTTATATACATGTGTCTCAAATCAAACACTTACATTTTCTATCGGCAAAAAAAAGACAGCGCATTAAGGTCTCTTACCTATCTAATATCTGGCGCGTTCTGTTTGTTTTTTGTTAATTTTGGGCAAAAAAAAACGCCACCGAAGTGACGTTTTTTTTGTTTTTTTTCGAATCTTTCCGAAAAATCCCGTCAACACGAAGCGGCGTCGATGGGCAGTCAACTAATAGGAAAGTATTATTTCTTTCGCAGGTGCTCTATCTGAACCTTTGCTAGAGATACTCCTCCTAACCAAAAATTGAGAAGCGCTAACTCCATCCTTATAGCATTCAGCAACAACTGGGACGTCATGATTTGAAAGCCAGACACCGTTGGCCCTTTGTTTCCACTTCCGCGAAGCCCTATTTAAGCTAATGTGCTGTTCTTTTTTGAAACCTAACTTAGTGTAAGATACGACAGATGCATTTTTTTCTTTTGGTAAGTACGGTGGATCACTATAGATACTTGTAAGGCACAATGGGTCCACTCTGAATCTTACATTCTCAAAATTGCCACATGTAAAAACAGCATTTTTTAATTTTTTTGAAAAATATAAAAGCTCTTCATAAGGTATTTTTGGATTTACGTATGCCCCAAAAGACGTGTTTATATAGCCCAACTTGTTATATCTCATTAGGCCATTAAAGCAGTGCCTATTAATATAAAGAAACAGTAAGGCTCTTTCCTTTTTATCGATGGAGTAGTTGTAACGGTCCCTGAGTCTATAGAACGCCTCTTTCGTGTTGTTTTTCTTGCTAAAAAGGTCTTCAAGCAACGAAGCAACTTCCTTTGGTCTTTTTGCAACCCATTGACACAAAAAAACCAAATCAGAATTATAGTCATTCAAAACAAACCTATCATAGTTTGTGTTTAGTGCTACAGTACATGAACCCATGAATGGTTCAACAAGTAAGCCTCCCTCTTTAGGTAAGCATTTTAATAATTCTGGCAATGCGTTATATTTTCCGCCTGCCCACTTCAAAAAACTACGCTGCATAAATAATCTCATGTATAAGTTCGTAGATAAGATTATATCATGCTTATAAAGCGTTTGCTTTTAATGATTGCCTGTTATTTTTGATTTTATAAAGTAACAAAACAAAAAAAGAGCGGCCGAAGCCGCTCTTTTAAGGACAGTAATTAATTTAATTTATGCTGTTTTTTCTTCTTTTTTTCTGTATAAAGCAAGACCTAGCATCGCTAAACCGAAAACGCCTGCAATTGGTGCGGGTACATCTGTAGAGTTCTCTACAGGCTCTTCTACAGGCTCTTCTGGGTAATCTTCATAAGAATAGTATATAGAAACGTCAAGCATCGTGTCAACGGCTTGGAAGAAGCCCTGAACACCACCCTCAGTTGAAACATTAGTTATTGATGTTGTTGAAAACCCAAGATCAAATGTTTCGCCATCATTACCTATAAATGCGTTCTTGAAATACTCATTATCTAGGGTCGTTAGTGTCGACGATACACTATTAGACGTGCCGGTTAATGAGTAGTAATCGCTACCTGAGTTTGAAACCGAATCATTTGGCTCAAGCGTAAAACTACTTCCCTGCTTCGACGTTAAAGGTGTTAAACTTAAAAAATCAACCAGTGATGAAAAATCCAAATACATTGTTGAACCCAATTCAACATTACCGGACACTTGTTGATTAGTTAGGTTTTCAGCACCAACTAGCCCACCTTCAGTTAAAAAGCTATATTGAATATGAATGCCTGTTAATTTACCGAGAGCGCTATCGAAGTAGTTAAAAACTAAGGGTGAAACCCCCGATTCCGCTGATGATGCCCCTGCTTTACCAGAAAATGACTCTGTCTGAGTTTCTGTTGTGTATTCCGCGTTGGCAGAAAGGGTAAAAACCATTAATGCTGCTGCTATTAAGCTTTTTGTAAATGTCTTCATTTTATTTCCTGGATTATTTAATTATCTCTGTTAGGAAATATCATTCAATAGACGTGCCAACATTTAAAATGCTTTGTTTTTTTCTTGAACACTACAATTATGCTGTAGAAACACTATGCAAAAAAAAATAATAGAGCTTTTGTTAGAAAAAAACAAGCTCTATTATTGTTATTTTAACACTTAAAATATTTGTATAATAAGTTTACACTTTGCTTTTTTTTCTTTTGATAAGGCCGAATGCCAACAATGCAATACCTCCGAAAAGAGGAGCGGGTACATCACTTGGAGATGATATTAAATAACCTAAGTCTCTAAATGACTGCATTGTCGTGTTACTGATTGTAATTTCACCTTCAATATACCCCGTCATTAGATCGCTTTGCTCTCCTGCCCAGTTTTCATCCCAATGCCCGTCTGCCGTACCTTCGCCACCATCGAGCTCAACTGGTACATACTCTGCACTTGGATCATATTCAGCTCGATAAGCGGCCAAAGCGTATTGACCCGTGTATTTTCCGCTACCAGGGACGGCCAAAGCAATAGCATCATTTGCCCATATTGTGCCAAACCCGATTACGTGAGCCATTTCATGTATAATGACAGATAATAGTGAGCCTTTGTTTTCTAAGCTATCAATATCCTCTGAATCGAAGACCATGCTACCTGCTCGAACATATAACGTTCCTTCCGAGCCATACGCACCACTATTTGGTCCTGCACTACCTAGTATTTTGCCGACACCATCTTTTGTTTCGCTCGATGCAGCAATAGTTAACGTTTTTTTAAAAAAAACATCTTCCGAGTAGCCTATAATTTTACTTTCCCAAAAATCCTCGGCCTGACCAAATATCAATTGTTGCGAGCTTGATAAACCTCCACCAAAATTGATATTTATATCAAACCCCAAACTTTCAGCCTTAGCTTGGCTGGTCGCCATAATGCTTGACAGCGCAATTGCGCCGAGTATCATTTTTTTGCTTTTTTTCATGTATCTATTCCTAAGGTTAATCCGCTTTAACAAATAAGGAACTTCAATAAACGTGCCACTTTTATTGCAATTAAAAGTAAATGTTATATTATTGCTTTTTATTAAGCAGAGAGGATATGAAGCTTTCTATTCTTGCTTGGTGTACATCGTTACCAATGTCAAATACGGGGATTTTTTTACTTTTAGCAAGACGTAGTAATGGCGACTCTTTGTTGTATTTTAGCTCAATTTCTCTGGCTGAATCGAAAGAACGAGAGTGCTCTTTTAGTGTTATGATAAATTTAGAAGGTGCATTTAGGTTTTTACCAAGTAAAACCAGAGGGATGACTCCTAACCTTTCCCTTTCTGAGGTCGAGGTGATTTTAGAGTTTATTTCTGTACCAATAATAAACAAAGATTCTTTTTGGATTTTGAAGTCAAAACTATCAAAAGGACTCAAGTTCTGTGGTTCTTTTTTTGAGTCATAGTCTCTGTAATAAGGAGATTGTAAAAAAACTTTAAACACACCACCAGAAAGCTTTGCCGCGTTGTAAGCAACATCATCAACAGAGCCTCTTGCTGCCGTTCTAAGCTTCCATCCCATCTGAGCAAGGGAAACCACTAGCTGGTGCAATAAAGCAGCCTCTTTGGCCGATAAGTTTTCGCTAGAACCAGTGCAAGTGTACCACATTACTTGCTTCTCCAAATGAATATACAACGATAGTATAGTTGTATCGTTGTATAAATTCAATTTTTGGTTTTAAGTTACAAACCCAAGTCAAGAACTTTAATCATTCTCTCCTTTAAATTAACCAACCAAACTCGATAATCCATTCGAAGCTGCTCGCTCATTTCGGTTTCTTTTAAAACTTCATCGACATTATCGAAATTAACTTCTTCGTGTTTTGAGTTTGGATCTATAGGGGCTACCAATTTTTCCAAACAATGAGCATACCAATCAATCCGCTCTTGCTCATTCAGTAAAACACCATCATATCCATCCAGTTTACATCTCGCACTCTGCCACATCAAAGAGTATCCCGGTAAGTCCCAGGTTTGAGGCTCTGAAAATGCGCTATTTAACTTTCTAGAGCAAAGCCTTTGTATTCCTGATTCGTCGTTTTTAGAAGCAAAACCCGAGCTGTATAGTTCCAATTCAACATCCACAACGCCATTGCTATCATCATCGTCATCACTTCGTTCTAAAACACTCAATATTTTCGCAATGAATTTCATTCTAGAGCTTACCTTCTCATACAGCGCACTATATTCTTCCGACCAAATATCTGGCTTGTTTTTCATGATCCAATCAAGAGGAATAAAGGCAGGGGCTTTATTTATTGCAAAAGACCCTATCGGCGGTCGTTCCAACCCACCTTCGGCTAACTCATCTTTACTCATATATAATTGGGTTTTTAGCTCATCCACAGTTAAAGATTGACATCTTTTTAGCTGCTCAATATCCGATAACTCAATATAAGCCCATTTATTTTTATCACCAGGCACTTGCCCCAAAAGCATTACCGGAGAGTGAAAATTCTTTTTCCCACCAAAAAATGGACTAACCAAAATACCAACTTTTTCTTTTGCGATAATAGAAGAAACCTCTTTTTTTGTTCTGTTTTTGTAAAGGTACTCCCATAGCGATTTTGATTTTTCTTTTAAGAATTTAGAAACATCGATCATTGCCTTTACATCATCCACGGCATTGTGAGCATTGTCTTGAGTTATACCATTGCTTTTCGCAAAATTTTCAAGTTTCAAAGAACGCAAACTTTGATCATCCTCTCTCTTCGGCCAATTTATACCCGGAATGTCTAGCGCAGAAAAAACGGCGAGTAATCCTAGAGTGTCCCATCTTGAATTCCCATTCAAAAACTCTCTTTTATAAACAGGTATGAAATTTCGCCAAAAGCCAAAGCGAGTAATAGTCTCATCGTACCCCATTGAGTTATGACCCGTTGTACACGAACCCGGAGCACTCATTTCTGCATTTATGTTTCTAAAAAACAAAGGTTCAGGTAATCCTTTTTCCTCACAATGCAACGGGCTAATTTTTGTTAAAGCTATCGCCACTGGGTGAGGAAGCTTATCCCCTGCTGGCTTACAATAAAGATCTAATGGAACATCTATCACATTGTGGTCTAGGTCTGTACGAATAGATGCAAATTGCAAAGGTTGCGTTTTCATTGCATTCGTTCCACCAGCTTCGTAATCGTGCCAGAAAATATTTTCTCTTTTCCCTGGTTGAGAGAAGTAATTAACAAAACTGTCTTGGGTTACCTCTTTCTTATAATTCTCAGGCATACCATTGTATAAAGACAATGCTTCGTCTTTTGTTATTTTGCTTGGGTGCTTTGAAAGCACGTTTAAAAAAGCAGTACTCATATTTTTTCCTTTATTTTTTTGATTTCAACAATAAAACAATATCATTATTATTGTATTTATACAATGAAAGAGGTTTTTTTATTATATTTTTCATTTTTTTTTGAAAAAAGATTAAAGTTCAATACCTAAGCTGGCAATGACTTACATCAAATGGCGTTTATAATCAATTAAAATAGTGAAATTTTTAATAAAAAAGGTTGTGATAATTGTTTTGCTGGGTATAATGACAGGCACCAAAGGACGGAACTGAACTACATGTGAATATGTCACTGTAAAGGAATCCTGAAGGAAGCAGGAATAACTCACAATTGAAAGAGTTAAAGGGAATCTTGCAGGACGCAAGTATTGCTCAATATTAAAGAGCAGAAATGGATCCTGAAGGAAGCAGGAATAACTCTATATTAAGAGTTTAAAGGACCACTGCTTAGATTAGCAAGTATAACGTTTTTAATGGATTGAAAACTACAATGGATTGTTCTGACACTGGAATGTTATGTTCGTCATGGAAAGTGTTAAAGCGTATTGGATACGCTTTAAGAACGGATGCAGTTTGACAAAGTAGGAAACTTTGTAAGGGACAGACACGTAATTGGAAGATGTGCAATTGACCAAGATGGTCGCATAGTCGGGAAGATTGTGGTCGGAGGGTTCGATATTTAATGACATGGATGTCATCAAGATTGATTAGGATTATCGGTTTACAAAGCCAGGTGGCAAAGTAATAAAAAAAACGGCAAATGCCGTTTTTTTTATGCCCAAAGTAAAGTGAAAACCTTCAATAAAATGCAATTAATAAAAAAGCCATTGACAAAATCAATGGCTTTTTTAATTGTCTTGTAATTATTTCGCAAGATTAACCATGTTTTCGGCATGCTTCAAGGCTTCGTTAAATTCAACTCCGCGTTCTTTTGCAGACTCAATTTCTTTTGCCGCAAGCTCAACATTATCCATACTCAAGTAAATATTAATAAGAGTATCTATGTAAGATGCATTATCCTTGGCCATTGCCACCGCTTTCTTTGAGTTACCAAGAGCTTCATCAAATTTATCAAGTTTCATTTGAACGTAAGCAAGATTATTTAGCAACAACGGGTTTCCTACGCCATTACCCAAAGATATTTTGTAACGCGCTTCAGCTAGAATGTTTTCACCCTGAGATGCAGACTCATTCGCAAGTATAAAATTAGCTAATGGGCTTTGTGGTCTCTTTGATAAATGATCTTCCAGTAATGAAACGACATCACCATGCTTACCTTGCCTTTCCATCGAGTAAACCAGCCATCTTAAAAAATCCTCGTTAGCCGTTTCTTTCACCAGTGGGATTAAATTATCTTCAGCTTCTTTAAAACGATCATCTTGAGCAAAGAGCACTCCTTGTAAGCCTTTTCCTATAAGTGAGTTTCGAGCTTCCCTTGGTAAGGTATCAACTTGCCTTTCCATTGTGGCCCATTTGCCCTGCTTCATTAAAAGTTGAGCCTTTAAAAGCTCACCTGGCACTTTGTTCTCAAAACGATAAAGAGTTTCATCAAGGCGTTTCACTGCTTCATCGTATTTTCCTAACTCCGCAAGAATTCTTATCTCGCCCATTAAAGGCATTGGATCCGACTCTGCTATTTCTTGCCAAGAAGAGTAAGCGTAAAGGGCGGCATCTACGTCACCTTTTCTTTCCGCCAATGTAGCCCTAAGTAACCAGTATTCTGATTGTTTCGCAACCTCGGTTTTCTCTAACGTTTTTAATTTAGACTCTGCGAGTTCAGCATTCTTCGCCATATATTGAGTCTGAGCACTAAGGTAAATGATCATGTCGCCTTTCAACGCACCACTAGAAATCCAGCTTTCAAGTTGAGAAGCGGCTAAAGCAACACCTTCATCACCGTTTACAGATTTCATAGAGGCAACGTAATTTCTAAATAACCCAATCATGCCGTCTTCTTGTAGCCAAGCAGAAAGAAGTTCTTTAGCCTTTTTGTTTTGAGCATCTTTTACGAGCGTTTCTATAAGTCCAGCTCTGGCCATGAAGTGAGTTGGCATTTCGCTTATCACTTTCTCAAACTGAGTAATAGCGCCTGAAAACTTACCCTGCCGAGAGAGCACGACACCTTTTAGCATATCGCCTTCGGTCCGTTCTTCGCTAATCCACTTTTCTGCAAGTTCTAGTGCTTTTTCATAATTTTCAGAAGCTAAATACCCTGCGGCCAAACTATTGCTAGCAATTTGAGATGTAGGATCCTCATTGAAAGCATCCTCCAAAGTTTGAATAGCTAAATCGCCTTGATTTAGAGACATTTGCAAAAGACCTAGGTTAGGAGCTGTAGCGCCAGATGATTTTGAGGCATCAACGGCTTTTTGAGCAAGTTCTTTTGCTTTTTCTGTATCGCCACGTCGCATTAATTCAAGGCCAATACCTGAAAACAACGCGGCATCACCTTCTTCGATCGTATCGAACTCCAAAGCTTTTTCTGCGACGCCGGTAAAGTCACCTTCCGATGTTTTTAGGCGTATATATAAACGCTGAGCTGGATGCTGAGCCGGCAACTTATCAATAACGAACTCAAGATTGTCAAGAGCCCCTTTTGGGTCATTAAGTTGCGCAGAACTAAAACCAGCAATAATTCTCGGCATTACAGCGTTTGGAGCAGATACACTCGCTATTGAGGCAAAACTAAGTGCTGACTCATAGTCTTTTTCAGCATAAGAAATTCTTGAACTTATTTCATTAATTAGCCCATTGCTTGGAAAAGATTTTTGAAGAGAAGCTATAACCTGTTTAGCCTCTTTTTCATTTCCAGAGTTAACCAGCATATGTGCATACTGCAAACGGCGCTGATTATCTTTTGGGTTGAGCTCATGATATCTTTTTATTGATGCAATAGCGGTATCTATGTCATTAGCTTGAAGTGCAACATTTAACTGAAGCAAGCTAGACTCAGAATCTAAGTAAGTGTTTTCTGTATTTATCGAAGGGAAAATAGACAGTATCTCTCCTAGTGTTTTTTCTTTTAGTTGAAATAGGATTGAAGATAATTTGTGGTACCCACTTTCTTTAGGTATTTTTTCATAAATTTCTTTAGCTTCAACAATTTTACCCTGCTCTATATACTCAGATACTTGGTAATATAAAATTTCAGGGTTTCCCTGAGCTTGTAACTCAAGTGAGCCTGCGCCAAATTCATTGTTGTGATACGCTCTGGCCAATAAAATATCAACATCTTGTGTTGAGGAGCCCTTTTTAAGGAGGCTACCCTTGGCTTTCTCAAGCTCCGTTATCGCACCCGAAAAATCTCGGTTTAACAGATTAATTTTAGCCAAACCTATTCTTGCATCAATAGATTCAGGGTTTTTTTGAAGTATAGATTTAAACTCTATATTGGCGGTTCTATAGTCTCCTGAAATAAGTGACTGATTCCCTTTTTTTAGCGAATCTTCAGGTGATGCCTGGTTGCATCCTGTCATTACACCAAGTGTTGCCAACACCATAACAGCCGTTAATGTTCTTTTCATTGAATGTAGTCCTAATTGATATTGAATTTAGTTAATAGTTTTTTGCTAACACTCTCTGGCAAACCGCCTAAATCACTTGAAATAGACATTAATCCTTCGAGATTTATTGGGCTTATTTCGTTTTCATATTGTACCACTTTTTCGAAGAATAGACACAGTAAATCTTCTCCACCAATAAACACCGATATTAAGTTTTCATTATGACCGTAAACATCGATTGAAAATACAGCATTACCGTCAAAGTCCATATCTCTTTCTAATGATATTTCATCAAGAATAATTCCAGATATCGACTCTACATCACAGCTTAGGAGTGCCTCTATATATTCCGTTCCCCAGCGATCGCCAAACTTACTCAAAGAAGGGTAATTGCGAGCTTGCTCCATAGCACCTTCAATCGAACTTGATGATGGAATGTTTATAACTCTCGCAAGTATAAGCTCGCTCTCGAACAAAGCCATCTTCCAAATTGGAAAATCAAAACCATTATACTGGGAAGATAAGAGTTGAACTTCACTTCCAAAATCACCACAGTGACCAATGAGTGTTTCGAGAGTTATTTTTTCAAACTGTTTGTTTTCTGTTTTTATGGGAAATGATGGACCCATTAATATTTCATTATTATCATCTTCATAAATAAAATCTGTTAATACAATATTTGGATCACAAGACCAATCTGTCATTAGATTGCAGTTATCAATCCATGGCATTTTATTTATGTCAACAGATATTGCATCACCTCTTTTTCTGCAATTTATAGGTTGGTAACAAAAATAGCTTGATAACTCAGGTAGTATATTTGAAATATCTAAATTATGATTTTTATCATTACTTTTATCTTCGATACTTAATATTGTCACACCCGGAATATCTGTGTTTTGAAGTAGGTTGTAAATGACATCTTCGACAACCTGAATGTCATATTCTTCATGAGTTACGAATATTGATGCTCTATATACAAATTGCTCGTTATATATTGTTTTTATTTTTTTGTTTTTTAACGGTTTTTCGATTGAAAAACCAAGTGCATTAGGAGAGCCGCAAATTCCAAAGTCACTCTGATAAACCTCAGGTTCCCAAATTTCCAAGGAAGTAACTCTGTCTTTATTTTTTTTTGTGAAGGGAAATAATGTATCGTTGTAGGTGTTCCCTAGGTCTGCGGTTATGGGTTGGTTATAAAAAAACTGAGATATTTCAGTCCACGCTCTCGACATTGAGTCTATAAGTAACTTTTCCACTGCTGGCGTTTGACATAAAAACCTAAAGTGTATTTCTATCTTCGAATTTTTGAATGCAAGTAAGTCATTGCTTTCTTGGTTATCACTACTCTTTATAGACAAAATAAAACTCCTTCCATGGTTACTTCTAATATTAACACATAAAGAAAATAAATAAACAAGAAAATACAATTCGAAAAGCTTGTGATACAATTAAAAAATTGTTGCATTTCTTATACACTATTTTGAAAAAGGACTTTTTATGAAAATCACTGTTTTTGGGGCCGGCTATGTCGGACTTGTTCAAGCTGCAATACTTGCTGATGTAGGTCACGAAGTACTCTGTGTTGATGTAGATGATACAAAAGTTGAAAAGCTTAAAAATGGGATAATCCCGATTTATGAGCCTGGGCTAAGTGAAATAATACTCTCTTGTGTTAGCAAAAAGACATTAGAATTTACCACCGATGCAAAAAAAGCTGTCGAGCATGGCGCGGCTATTTTTATTGCTGTTGGTACACCTCCTGATGAAGACGGCTCTGCGGACTTAAAACACGTTTTAGCTGTAGCTGAAACTATTGGTAGATTTTCAAAAGGCAAGAAAACTATTATAACAAAATCGACTGTACCTGTTGGCACAGCAGATAAGGTGAAAGCCTCTCTTTATCTTGCTTGCAAAGAAAACAAAAACAAGCTACCAATTGATGCCTTTCAAGTTGTTTCCAACCCTGAATTTTTAAAAGAAGGCTCTGCTGTTGCCGACTGCAAAAAACCTGATCGAATCATCATTGGAGCTGAAGACGCTGAGGCCATAAAGGTAATGGAAGAAATCTATGAACCTTTCAACCGAAACCATAACAAAATTATCGTTATGGACGCCAAAAGCGCGGAACTTACAAAGTATGCTGCTAATTGCCTGTTGGCGACTAAGATTAGTTTTATGAATGAGATGTCAAACATTGCTGAAAAGGTAGGAGCAGACATTGAAAATGTAAGACTTGGCATTGGCTCTGACCCTCGAATTGGTTCTCAATTTATATATCCTGGTTGCGGTTTCGGTGGTTCATGCTTCCCTAAAGATGTTAAAGCTTTAATTAAAACAAGTGGTGACCATGGTGTTGAGCCATCACTTTTAAACGCAGTAGAAAAAGTAAATAACACACAAAAACTAAAGGTTGTTGAAATTATAGATAAGCATTACCGCAATGAAGCAGCCTGCGACCCGGTTCGTGGAAAAACATTTGCTGTTTGGGGGCTTTCTTTCAAACCGAACACAGACGACCTTAGAGAAGCACCCAGCCTTTACGTGCTTAAAGCTCTTCTGGAACGTGGAGCCATTATTCAAGCTTTTGATCCTGAGGCCCTTGGTGAAGCGGTAGAGTATTTTTCTGGATACAGAAATTTCCTACCTTCTACTCAAAACGACGCACTTGTAAATGCTGATGCTCTTATTATACTTACAGAGTGGGCATGCTTTCGAGCTCCAGATTTCAAGCTACTTAAAACGACTCTTGCCGATTCTGTGATTTTTGATGGTAGAAATATGTTCTCCCCTCAATATGCAGAAAGCAAAGGTCTCGCTTACTACGGCATTGGCCGAGGAAGAACAATAAATTAGTCTCTGTAATTTTTAAAAAAGGCTCTTAAGAGCCTTTTTTTAGTCTTCTATATACTCCAATGTGTCTACTGAAGACGCTTCGCAACTTTCTGAGCACCCACCACTAACTTCATTCATATGTATTGGTATATTGTCGAGAGACACGCTTTCCGCCATAACAAACATTTCATCTACAGTTCTATTTAACCTAAAGAAAAGGCGGTCATCATGGCCTTCTTTATTATTTGTTTGTTTGTGGTACTTTTCCATCCTATGAAAGAAACGATAAAACTCAGGATGAGATTTTATGATTCTTACATGTTTTGCATCTGATTTTTTCCAGCAAGAAACACAATTCCCTAAATGCTCTGGTATCTGTAAATCAAACTCTTGATCTTCCCAGTAAGAAAGGACATCTTCTTTATTTGTTGGGAACCAGTCTGTTAATGGGTAAACAACTTTGAATTTTTTTCGACCAGCCTCATCTAGAAGCCTTCCCATTTCATCTGTACGTATACCGATTGCGTTTAAGCATTTTTCGTCATGCTCTTTTTGCCATTGACTTCTATAAGACTGCATAACAGCGCCCTTGAGCTCTCTTGTGCATATTTGTGGAGTCGCTGGCCCTGGTATTCCATACTTTCTAATAACTTGAGCGAATGGGGTTTCGTCGTGTATTTCATGAGATCTAGTGCACGTCTCAAAATCAACGAGGCGGTATTTCGTGCCTTTTCCTTTTTCTGGGTTCACAACTGCTTCTAACCACTGAACAATTCCACCCCATTTTTCGTCACACTTCCTAACAAACTCCAAGGTCTCATCGTGTTCTTGCCCTGTATTTGCAAAAAGCACAACAAAATGGTACTTGTGCGAGTAGTTTTTTATTAGCATTTCAACCATATATGCTGACGTTCTTCCGCCACTAAAGCTAATAAAAAGAGTTCTTTTTCGACGTACTGCCATCCCTGCTGCCTTTAAATCATAATTGTATTATGATTTTATCATAAAAAAAGTTAGGATAATATTTAATTAAATTCAAGGCAACATAACAAAGAAAAGCAACAACAATTATTGAGAAAATTCTCGTTTTGTGATATCATATATAGGCAATTAACTTATCGGTAAAAATAATGGATGTAACAGCAATAAGAGTAACAGATACAAATGACTATAAAAGCTTGTTCTTTGAACAAAAACTAGCTTTTCATGCTGCTCTAGCTGGTAAAAACATGCTGATCACTGGCGGTGGAGGTGTCGGAAAATCTCATCTAATAAAAGCAATAGAAAGACATCATCGCAACATTGTGCTTTGTGCTTCAACTGGTATTGCGGGGTTAAACATTGGCGGAGTTACTCTTGACAGCTTTATGGGATTCTATGGAGAATTTACCGGGAAAAATCAAAACCGCTCATTACCCCCTAAACTTAAAGAAAAGCTATCCAATCTAAAATGCTTACTTATCGATGAAGCGTCTATGACTCGAATTGACAAATTCAATGACGTTAATTCAAGATTACAAGACGCCAAAGAAAACAAAAAACCCTTTGGTGGCGTACAAATAATAATTGTTGCAGACTTTTGCCAACTAAAACCGGTTATCGGTAAAAACAAAACTGAAGCAATGCTCTTACGAAAAGAGTACGGCCAGGCACTTTATGCATTCGAAAGTGAGTCCTATAAAATAGGCAATTTTATACCTTTTGTTTTAACTAACTACGAAAGACAGGCTGGAGAACCCGAGCAACAAAAAACCTTAAAAAACATTCGCATGGGGAATCGCTTGCCGCAATCAGTTGAGGCTGTTAATAGACTCGCTAAAGGAGTAATGAACGATTCTTCTGTCTACCTTTGTACAACAAATAAACAAGCTGATTCCATTAACATGGAAAAATATCGGAATTTAAATGCACGAGAAAAAGCATATTATGGAAGAGCACACGGAGAAGTTAGCATAAAGCCGGTAAAAGACTCTCTGCTCCTTAAAATAGGGTGCCGCGTCATGGTTGCTACAAATAATGAAGAGGAAAATTATTTCAATGGAGATCTTGGCATTGTAACCGAACTCAATAGAGATAGTGTACGTGTTAACTTAGATCGTGGATTTTCTGTAGATGTAAAAAAACACGAATGGAAAGAATACGACTATATATCAAGCGAAAACTCTTTAAAGAAAAAAGAAATTGGCAAATATGAGCAAGTACCATTAAAGTTGGCCTACGCTATAACGATACATAAAAGTCAAGGCATGACCTTAGAACATGTTGTTCTTGACCTTACTGCTGGTGTTTTTACTGAGTCAATGGCCTATGTTGGGCTTTCTAGAGTGCGAAGCTTTAGTAATCTCGTACTTATAAAGCCATTAAAAGTGAATGATATTACTGTAAATTCCAAGGCTAAAGATTTTACTATGATGGTCTCTTTGGAGGCTTTAAAAAGACAACTTTCTGATGCCGAACTATATGGCGTAAATATACCCGAAAAAAAGAAAAAGACTGAGAGCGCTTAAGTGACTAATTTGAAAAGAACAAACATTCTAGCTCTATCTCCCACTGAATGGCACGGAATGTGGATGAATCGGCAACAAATAATGAGCCGTTTGGGAGTCCTTCATAATGTTGTTTATTCTGAAGGTCCTTGGTTTACTTGGGAGCGAAATGCTGCATTTAAGAATAGCTCCGCGCTTGGTAAATTTTCAAAAGTAAATAACGTGCTATTGGATTCACCACCTTATTTAATTTTAAGAAACCCTCGACTTAGAATGTATGACGATTTTTTAATTAAAATTTCTGTATCTCGTTGGGATAAAGCTTTTCCTAAATCTTTATCTAAAAAAAAGAAAATACTATATGTTTTTCATCCATGTTATATGGATATAATAAAGCATATAGATTATGACGTTCTGGTTTATCACTGCTATGACAATTTATTGAAAATGAGGGGGAGTGATGACGCCAAGCTTAAACTTCAGGAAGAAGAACTGTGTTTGATTGCAGACTTCGTGTTCGCCTCATCTGAGTCAACTAAGGAACGATTTGAGACCGAATATAAAGCAGAAAACATTTTCTTTTTGCCGAATGGTGTGGACTTTGATTTATTCCAAAGGAACTTACCCGAAAACAGGATTTCTTTGGAAATAAAATCAGCCGCAAAAAAGACTGCTGGCTATGTGGGATCAGTTAATGACAAATTTGACTTTGATCTTGTTTTTGAGTTAGCAAAAAGAATGAGTCATGTTTGTTTTGTTTTTGTTGGTCGAGTAAATAACCTTTCAGAAACAAATAAGCAAAAATGGAAATCTATTATTGATTTAAGTAACACAACACATCACGGTTTATGCGCAAAAGAAGACGTTCCCAAGATCCTTCGTAGCCTTGATGTAAATTGCTTATTTTACTCAAGTGGTAAAAATAGCTTTGCGAAAGATTGCTATCCACTAAAACTACACGAAAGCTTAGCAAGTGGAATTCCTTTAGTTAGCACTCCCATACGTTCAGTCGCTGCATTTTCAGACCATGTTCTTCTTGCTTCTAGCGTAGACGAGTGGGAGAAAAAAATAACACTCGCGATTACCGAACCAGAAAGAGCGCCGTCATCAAAAAAAGAAAGGGTATTACTCGCTAAACAAAATAGTTGGGACCATCGAGCTGAGATGATCTCGGAAATACTCCACATTTAAAACAAAATAAGAAACCCGAGCTACCTCGGGTTTCTTTTTATTTTTTAAACAGCTGCAACATCTCTTTACCATATATAAAATAAAGAGGAGGTGCCGATATCGCTACTCCTACTGCTATTTTTATTGATATTGAAAAAATCAAAGATAAGCTCATCGGAGAAATAAAAAATAAATCCATAAGCTCTATAACCAAGAGCATTGATATTGATATAGCTAAAGCTGGCCAATAGCCAAAAAGGTGAGTTATCTTCAAATTAAATCGAGATCGAAACCTAAATATCAATATTGCATAAACCAAAACATAAGATAAAACCCAAGCTAGAGCTGTTTCATTTAACCCGAATTGAACTCCAATAAATATTGCACTAATGATAATGGAGGCGCTAATTCCTGCATTCACAACACCAAACTTTGTTTCCCCCATACCTATCGCATAATTATTCATCACAGATGACACCATCCTTAATGGTAAAATCAAGCACAGAAGGGCAATTATAGGAGCAGCCTCTTTCCATTGCTCACCCAGTAGAAGTAAAACCATCTCGTTTGATATCGCGGCGATTCCGTAAAACATGGGGAAAGTTATCGCCCCCATCATTTTTACGGCTTTTTGGAGGTATTTTTTTGCTGCTTCTAAATCGTCTTTTGTTTTAGTAAATGCTGAAAATGCCACCTCATTC
Organism: Neoagarum fimbriatum; assembly: GCA_036873965.1. Taxonomy (NCBI): domain Eukaryota; class Phaeophyceae; order Laminariales; family Agaraceae; genus Neoagarum; species Neoagarum fimbriatum. The sequence goes on along the minus strand of JAYJMC010392987.1, from coordinate 42,488 downwards.
ATTATTGCATTTATTTTACTCATTGGTATGGATGCAACATCTCCAGCGACGTTATAGATGCCTGCTTTATCAACACCCAAAAATCTAGCTATAATTATTGTGTCGGCCTTATTATAAGCAAACCAAATAAATGTACCTAATTGGATGTGCATTGCAAAAAGAAATAGTTCCTTTGCGCCATCCCAGGTTTTGGCTATTCCATACCTCACTCTGGCTACGAAATTAAAACCAACAACTCGAACTATATTTAAAACGATATTTGAGTATATTAAAGCCCAAAAACCCTGCTCTAAATTGGCGGCAACAAAGGCTGTCAATGCGGCGGCTAACGCAGCGACCCCTTCAGCTAAAGACTTTTCCTTAAAGCGCATTTCTATTTGAAGTTTAGCCTGGGGGATAACAGCAAACGTTGTTATAGGGTTTATTGCTGCAAGAACCCACAAAACATTTTTTAGCTGTTGATTATCATACCAATCAGCTATCGATGGCGCCATAATAGCTAAGAGCCCGGAAAGACTTAGATTTATTAATAAGGAAAGGGTAAATATTTGCGATGATTCTTTTTGAGCGGTAGATTGCATCCTTACCAAAGCAGATATAAGACCGTTATTTGTAAACATACTTATGAAAGTAAAAAAAACCATTGCTATTGACATCAACCCGTAATCATCGGGAGTCAGTAATCTTAAAACTACAAATGTAGATATCCATGAAAAAACTTGAGTTGTCATTTTTGCCAAGAAAGACCACTTCAAGCCATTCATTACTTGATTTTTTAAATTACTCATATTTAGCCATTCCCTCGGCGCCTTGTGGGGTATTATTTATTTAACCAGATGTGATCAAGTTGCAAGTAGCCTTTATAAACATCATGAGTATGAAGCTCAACATTTATGCCATTTATGTGTGATAGTTTCAGTAGAGAGAACATTTCTCTGGAAGCCTCGGTTGCATTGAGCTGCATAACAAAACCAGTACCATTTTTTATTTTAAATCCAAATTCTTTAGCCTTCTCTTTTGTTATGTTACTTTTAATTTTTACAACAACTAAACCAGTGTGATTAACGTAAAGAGTATCTACAACTCCTGAAACACGGCAGTAGGGCTCGTTTTTAGAATTATAAAGGCACTCTGAGTCCGCTTTAGAAGCGTCAAAAACAATATAAAGCGCCCCCGAAAAAAGTATTACAATTGCAATAAAAGCTATTAAAAACTTATTGAAAACTTTATTTAAAAACATATTCATGAAAAAAGTCCCTTGGCCATTATTAAGAATGCTGCTTCAGTTTTTGAGAGCATCAATCCGTCAACATTAATGATTTTCTTTTCTAAAAAATCTTCTTTAGAGGCATTGTCAAGATTGAAATTTTTAACTAACGCCCCTTTTTTATTTAAATAATCTAAGGGGCTTTCCTTAAAACTCGAATTCCAAGCATACATTACCACACCTATATAATCATTATTGCATTTATCTTCTGATAAATCCATTGACGCGGTGACTGGTATTGAAATAGACACACTGGCCAATGCAAGAGTTTTAATGAAATCTCTACGCTTCATACTTTCTCGCTCCTGGATTAATTCTTTTAGATACAATTTCAGCCAATCGAATACTGGTTGCAACAATTGTTAGTGTTGGTGGTACGTGTCCACCAGTCGCAAAAACAGAACAGCCTGCAACTGATAAGTTTTTAACACCAAAAACACGTTGCTCTTGGTCTACAACACCTTTTTCTGAAGTTTCGGACATCCTAGTTGTACCCATGTGATGGTGGCCAAATCCTATTTGATCATCAAAAAGCCGACTTTCCCTATCTTTTAAGCTTCGTACTCGCCCCAAACCTAAAGCGCCAAGTTCGGAAGAAAAAACATCTAAGCCTCGCCAAAGACGATCTTTGTCATCTTGATGGACTTGCCATTTTATAGATAGCTTAGGTATTCCGTATCTATCTTTCTTGTTTGACAAGTAAACCTGATTATCTCTATGAGCTGTTTGCTCCATCATTAACGGAACTTGAAATCCAGCAAAGTCATCAACGCTATCGAACACTGGCTTATTCCATGCTTTCCTACTTATTGTATCGGCAACCACATCAAAATCCATAACCAAATTTGTGAGGTGAGATGCCAGATCCCCACTAATATTTTTACCTGACATTTTTTCTTTTAGTAAATGAAAAGAAGAAACTCCATGTGACAACTGTTGCCTATTTGCTTTATCAAGAGGTAACCTGAGATTTGTAAGTTCCTTTTCTTTTAAAACACCTTCCCCTAATTCAAAAAAATTCAAAACAAACCTTTTATAATCGGGAGTCATCTCTCCCTTAAACATAGTAAATAAAGATGGTTCTTTGGTGTATACATGAGCTGCTCTTAATGTTGGGTGATCCATAAAATACCGCCCCACATTATCTAATGAGTTGCCTAGTTTATTTTTATTGTTATTGTTAAAATGAATTAGCATTCTTGCATTTTCAAGCCCACCAAAAGCCATAATGAACTCTGCGGCCTCTACTTTGTGAATGCGTCCACCAGGGCTTGTTATTTTTGCTCTATTAATTTTTCCAGTAAATTCATTAAATTCCAAATCAGTAACTTGGGCGAAAGTTATTAGCGTTGTTTCTTTTGAAAGATCAAGGTTTTTACCGTGCTCTTTATAAAAGCGAGTTGGAGGAACGGCAGCTTTTGCTATATTTAGTTTTAAGTTTCCAGTATTCAATGGAGATATAGTAGGCGATATTTTAAACCTTTTATGCCATGTTTCTAGATCATAACCATCACTACCAGTACCACAATAAACAGCAGCCTTTTCGTAGTAATCTGACAAGTCACTAAAGCTTATTGGCCAGCCACTATTTGGGAGTCCATCTCGCTTCTCGAAATCTATAGGGGACAGAGGTGAGGTGTTGTTAGCCCAATGATTGCTTGTCCCCCCTAACATTCTTAGCCTGCTATGGGATGCGTCGGGGTATGGTACTGATATTTTATCTGCTTTTGCCTGTCTTTGAATATTTTCATCAAATGCTTCACCTCCCGCATCTAAAATGCAAACGGTTAAGCCTTTTTGGGCAAACTCATTCGCGAGAGTTATCCCGGCAACTCCGGCGCCCATAATACAAACATCTGCTGACCATGTTTTGTCTTCTTGTATATCAAGAGTGCTAATTTTCACGATGATTCCTTTTCGAGATATTTTTGTTTTATTATTTCGTTTTTTCTACTCAATCTTTTAACCCTGTGATGTATAACAGGTATCAATGCCAAAAGCCAGATATCCCCCTCTAGCTTTTTATTGTTCGAGCCCATCCCACCTATCATAAAGCTTGTAAGTGCGAGCACACAACCAGCGAGAAGGCACGCATGCCTTTGAAAATCTTTTTTGTCTGTTTCATTAAGGTGTACAACTTTCCCTCTAACTGACCATATTCTCCAACAGGCGCTTAAAATAGCCATAAAATACAAAGAGGCACCAATAATCCCATGATCAACAAAAAATGCGGCGGCAACATTATGTGATGCGCGAACAGTTAATCCTTGAGACTTAGTCAAGTACTCTTCAGATATATAAAAAGGACTCAAAAGAAGCGTTCCTCTGTGTCCATGCCCAACCCACGGGCTATCTTTAAACATTTCAAATTGAGCTCTAAGTATTTCAACACGAGATTGAGCGCTTCGATCGGACATTTCTCCGTTCGCATTATCTTCCACGCCCTGAAAACGCGCTAGTATTTGAGGCCCCATAAGCATAGATGAAGCCAAAAGCGCGAGTATTGCAAAAGTTGAGAATTTCTTTTTAGTTCCCACGGGAATGAAAAAAGAGGCAATTCCGCCGGTTGCTATAAGTGATAGCAGCACCCCTCTACTTTCAGTTAAAAATAAAGCCATCAACATTAAGGATAAACAACCCGCTATCACTACGTGAACCCATCTTAACTTTTCTAATAAAAGATAAGCACTCATTAGTATCACTAACGCGAAATGCTGGCCTAGCTGGTTTGCGCTTTCCATTCCGGGCGTACCAATTCCTTCAAGTCTACCTCCTGAGTGCGTTGATAAACCGAGATATGCGAGAAATGTGCAACCGAGAAGGTTTGCCCAAATGATCCCTTCTATATCTTTTTTGGTTGATACTGCGTTTTGAAGTAAAAATATGAAAAATAAGAACTTAAGCAATAGCTCTACATATTCCGAATGAACAGTGGAATTTAAAGAGAACCCCAATTGCGCTACAACAAACAAGGCAAATAATAGCAGGAATTTATTCTCTCTAAATTTCCAGAACCTAAACCCTAACTTTGGCGGGTATAGAATTAAAGAGAATAAAGTTACTGCCGAAGCGAGCAATGACCACCTAAGATCAGGCAATGCTTGGCCCCACCATTGACTCGGAGCATGAAAATAAAAACAAAAGAAGTAAATGTAAAGGCCCCATATAGGCTTTCCCGCAATGGATTTTATTAACCCAAAGCCAAACACCACCAAGTAAAACAGAGCCGTTAAAGTCATTTATTAATTTCTCGTTCTGCAATTTCAACTATTTTTTCTACATTATCTTCCCAGGTGAAGCCTGATTTTTCTAATTTTCTAAATGCAGCCTCTCTTTTTGGTTGAAGTTCGTCAAAATTAGAAAAAGCGTACTCTAGCGCTTTCTTAAATCCATACTCCCCAGAATCAAAGAAAACAGCCTCGGATTTAGAGAGTATTTCATATATATTTTTCTTTTTCGGAGCCAATATTAAGCACTTTGATAGCATGTACTCAAACATCTTTAATGGTGATGCGTACTCTGTAACATCAGGTTGAAGTGCGATATCAAATTTGGAAACATACTGCATCACTTCGCTTCGATCTACGAGTCCGGTGAATTGAATTTGAGAAGAAAGCCCGAGCATCTTTGCTTTTTCTTTTAATGAGTCAACTACATCGCCATCTCCAACGCAAATTAGTTTTATCTTTTTATTGCGAGTCGCGGCAATAACATCAATAGCCCATTCGACGCCACAAGTTAAATGCATAAAACCTACAAAACCTACAACAATCTCACCGTTTTGTTTAATTTCTTTACCTTTGGCCAGGCCGCTTTTCTTTATTCCATTATGTATGACGGTAATATTCTTTTGTTCAACATTAGCGTCAACTAAATGCTTAGCTAAAACTTCAGTAACTGGCAGTACGTGATTTGCCATGCGCCAAGTGAAGTCCTCTATTTTTTTTGCAAAAACTGGAAAGGCTAGTCCATTTGAGAATTTAACCCTCTCATCCCTAAGTGGTGCGTTCACCTCAAGTATTATTGGTGTATTCGTCAGCTTCGATATAATTACACCCACCGGTTGATATAAGTTATATCTCTCGTAAATGACATCTGGCTTTTCTTTTATTATTTTTGATATTAGCTTTGCGGCAATAACAAAACCATAACTTAATTCAGCAATTTCATAAACTGACTTTGGGAGCATTGATTTCAACTTGCTAACAAATCCGCCATCCGAACCAAAATCTGAATTCTCACTAACAGAAGGGCCAACAAGGTGAACTTCATGACCAAGCAATGACATCGCACTAACTATCTCGTTAATGTGAACATACTGCCCGTCTTTTGACGCTATTCTGTGGTGATATAAAATTTTCATAAAGTTCCTTTACTGGATGGCTTTTGATAAAATAGCAATAGACCAGAGGGTAGGTCCATAATTCGCTTTTCCAGAATAGTGGTTATCCATAATCAGCTGTAGGTTATCTATATCAAAAAGCCCACTATCTCTTAAATTTTCAGACATTATAATACGACAGAAGTCATGGTACTGTAAAGCTCTAAACCATTCATCTAAAGGTGAGGTAAATGACCTTTTTACTCTTGTGCTCGTATCACTAGATAGCCAATTCTTTGACCAGTTTCTCAATTGAGTTTTATGACTTCCCCAACCTAGGTTTTTATTGCTGTTTTGACACAAGGCTGCTGCTGAAAGTTCGTTATCCAAAAATGGAACTCTCGCTTCAATTCCCGCTCTCATGGTTGCTCTATCAACTTTTGTTAATACTGATCCTGGTAGGTATGTTTGGAAGTCTATGTACTGCATAACTTTCATTGGATCATCATGAGTAAACTCGGAGGCTATTTCTGAAAATTTATTCTCAGTTACCCCACCCTCTATTTTTAGCCTAGTAGAAGTTGAGTATATTTTGTCAAGCATTTCTCTTGATGTAGTACTCATTGCGCTACAGTAGCCTTCAGCTAGATCTTGACTAAGTGCTCTCAATGTAGATTTTGCCCTTAGAGCTCTCGGCATCTTTGGGTGATTTGGATACCAATCAGAAACCCACTTTAAAATCGGTTTTTTAACGAACTCTGGAAGAACGCCTTTAATGGCCGTTTCTGCAAAGAGAGAACGATGATTTCTGTAGCCAAAAAAAAGCTCATCGGCGCCATCACCAGATAGTAATACTTTTACATGTTCGGATGCGTTTTTAGATAAATGATATGTTGGCAGAGCTGCATTGTCAGCAAATGGGCCACCGTAAATATTCATTAAAAGAGGTATTTCTTTGAGCAATCCTGAGTCGAAATATTTAAAATGATGGTTGATACCAAGTTTTTTAGCTAGCCCTTTTGCAATAGGAATTTCATCATAGCCAGACTCATTGAATCCCGCAGAAAATGAATGAATTTCACCTAGTGGCGATTGGCTCTTAGCGATTGACGTCAATAGGCTTGAATCTAGCCCTCCTGACAAAAATGTACCAACCGGAACATCCGCTACTGTTTGGGATGAAACAGCCTTAGATAAAAGCGAAGAGCCCTCTTGTTTGGATATACTTCTATCTTCAGCATTCATTGCGTCAGCCAGCGACCAAAACAAAAATCTTTCGTGTTTATCTCCCCTACTTAGCGAATGAACCTCGTAAGTTCCTGGCTTTACTTGTCGAATACCCATTTTAATTGTCATTGGTTCGATTATGTAACCCAGGCTTAAGTAGTTATCTAAAGCTTGTAAGTTTAAATCCCATTTATAGCTTTTATCGTATTCAGATATAGCCTGTTGTTCGGAAGCAAATAGGCGAACTCCGTGGGGGCCATCTCCAACATAAAGGGGTTTGATGCCAAATCTATCCCTGACCGCTATCATTTCATCTTTCCCATGGTCATAAATAATGGCTGCAAACATGCCATTAAACCTTTTAAAAGAATTTACACCCCATTCGGTATAGGCCGCTAAGAATACGTCCGTGTCGCAGTCACTTTCAAGTGCGTGGCCCAACTGTTCAAGCTCTTTTCTTATTTCTTTGTGATTGTATAGTTCACCATTGTAAACAATACTGTAACCACGGTATGATATCGGCTGAGATCCACTATCTATATCTATTATGCTTAATCGTTGATGAGCAAGCCCAATACTTCCCCATAATTGCTGGCCGTAACTATCAGGACCTCTGTGGGCAATAGATTCTCTCATAGAGGTAAGTTTTAGTGATGACACCTTTGAGTCATCACTGATCTGCAAAACTGCCGCAATACCGCACATCTAAGCAAAACGACCGATTCTTTTGTATAGGTTTTTCAAGCTGAAAAAGTACCGATGCTTTTTAAACAGATAAAACAATCCTTTTAAATGAGAAATGTGGAAAAAAGAGATTTTGAAACCTCTCGATAATTCTTGAGCATCATGCACAACATGAGCATTTGCTATATATCTGATGAAAAACCCACTTTCCCATACTCGAATACAGTAATCAACATCTTCAGGAGAATAGAATATTTCCTCATCAAAACTACCAACTGCATCTGCTGTATCTCTTCTTATTAGCCAGCACGCTGATATTGCATAATCAACGTAAGTGTCAAAGATGTTGTCTCTGGCTCTTTCTGACTGCATTCTTTCTAAATAAAAGAAGCGCATGAATTTTCTATATAGCGTAGGGAAGTTATCTGTTGACATCTGAAATCTGTTGTCTCCATAAAATAGTTTTGGTACAACCATCCCTATTTTAGGATTAGAATCAAGTTGAGCCTTCAGCTGCCTTAGTGAAGCAGTTGTGATATAAGCGTCAGAATCAAGCACTAAAACATACTCTCCTGTTGTCTTTTTTAGTGCTAAGTTTCGAGAGTGGGTAGTTCCTTTATTTTCAGGAAGGTAAATCCCCTTGAAGAGTCCTGGTACCTGATTACAAAAACCATCTAAGATTTCTTTGCTATTATCCGTTGAACCGTTATCAACAACAAAAACCTCAGAATCGGCTAAGTAGCCAAGAGAATCAAATGTCTCAATAATAGAAGATAAGCACTTATCTAAAGTTCTTCCTGAGTTATAAGATAAAATCACGACAGAGAAAATCATATTTAATCCTTTATTTTGAGCACATTTCTGAAAGTGCATTACTGTCAGGAAGTGTATTGTTGTTCATATTGTTATTAACAGAAAACCAGGCGTATGCTGTTGCCCCAAAATCATCCCCACGCAATCGAGAGAGGACTTGGCTAACCTTTGTTTCCAATGTGCTGGAAGTCCACTTTCCACCAACGCAATAACTGTAAACTAGCGTTCCTTTCCTGCCATGAAGATCTATTAATTCCCATTTATGAGCACTGCTGTTATTAGCCAATGTCAGTGATGAAGAATCCTCAATGCTCCACACTTTACCATCAAACCAGCGATTTTGGTAACCTATAATTTTTTTATTTGTTGCTTCACTTTCATAATGGATTTGATACTGCCTCCATCCACTATCTAGATTTTTGTACGTAATGAAATCCGATTTAGGGAATTTAGGCGCCAAGATGTCTCCATCACTAATAAATGAACCAACCTTCACTACATTTGATTTGTGATCTCTAATAACGTTATGCCAAAACATAAAGGCAATCGTAATTAAAACTGTTAACTGAATTATAGTGATTCTATTACTATAATTACTCGTTAGTGGTTTTGAACTTAAAATTAAGCCGCTTTCATTTTCTGTAGGAGCCGGATCTTGCCACCAGCTACCTAAAGCAAAAAGAGCAATTAGTATTACTACAAAAAATATCCAACCATAAACCAAGTGATCAAAACCTGTTGCCGCTTCTACGTTACCTGAGTCCGCGATCATAATAATAAGATAAACTCTCAATCCATTTGCCAGTATTGGAACAATCAGGCCCATCAATATAAAAGCGCATCTTTTGTAATACTTTTCCATATAGAAAAAAGCATAAAATACCGCAACTGTGAAGGTGGATATTAAGAAGTTTATCCCACTACAAGCTTCTGCAACCCTAAAGTCAGCTGCTGGTATGCTAATGTACCAGCCATTCATTAATACCGAAACACCGCTAAGTTGAAGAAACCAAACAGACATATCTGCTGTCACTGATTGTAGCGTCGGAATCAAGAAATCCCCTACCGGAACGGCAAAGAAGAGAAGGCACAGAGGCGCTATATAATGCCATGTTATCCTCCAACCATAACAAAGCATCACTGTCATTGGTATTACTGATATTAACATGACCTGCTGAATAACATTCAGCATTGAAAGATGACCAAAAATAACGCCCGCCATCCATAACAATAATATTGGCACCGCTAAAAATAAAGACAAAGGCTTCGCTTCACTCGATGGAAATGGACGACTCTTCGCTAGTATAAATGACAACGGGATAACAAACGCGCCATGCATGTAAGTGTCTGTTGTCAACCACAGAGTAACCATACCAAGGGCTGATTCCATGTTTAGTAATATTGCGCACAACATCACTACCGAAAAACCAAACCAATGAGATATGTTTTTAGGGGCCTGCATAAATTATTCCTTGCCTATATTGAAAGCGGTCTCTATAGATTCCCACTTATGGTTTTTACACAATTTAGCTATCTTAGCTTCCATTCGAGAAAGGTTAACATAGTGCCTAAATTTAGATTTAGAACTCGCACCTTCAACTCTAGGCTGTTCTGGGTCTATTTCCCAAGGGTGAAAGTAGAATATGTAAGGATGATCATGCTGCTCATGGAATTTACCAAGAAAATACTCACTTAGCATTAGAGGGAAAAGCCTAAAATAACCACCACCACCAACCGGTAATCTTCGTCCACAAAGATCAATTGTTGCTTGTGGTAATTCTAACAGTCCCCCACCTACTTTAAAAGGTTTTGTTGACCACTCTGGAGTTCCATAGTGATCGTGAGATACAGGGTATGTGCTTGAGCTGTACAAATGCCCCGATTCCAAGAGAGCATCAAATGCCCATTCGTTTCTTTTATCTATAGAAAACGATGGAGCTCTGTATCCCACAACTTTTTTACCAGATATTTCCTCTAGTATTTTTTTACTCTTAGTTATATCGTTTAAGAACTCTTCATACGTTTGATTAAAGGCTTTTTGATGCATGTAGCCATGGTTCGCTATTTCGTGCCCATCTTCAGCAATTAGACGAATAAGTTCTGGCTCTCTTTCTGCAACCCAACCTAATATAAAAAAGGTTGCCTTAACGTTGTGTTTGCGAAAAATATCAAGAATTTTAGTTGTGTTTGCGAAAACTCGTAAAGAATAATCACCCCAGTTGTCCGGAGATATCAAACTATCAAATGCAGCCACCTGGAAGTAATCTTCAACATCGACAGTCATTGCGTTTATTTTTAAATTTTTCATGAGATTATCTTCCTTGACCAAGAAGTACAACTTCTACGGTTCTTAATAGGGTGAATATATCCAACATAAAGCTTTTATGTTTTATGTAGTAGAGATCAAATTTCAGTTTTTCAAAACTATCCTTTTCGCTATCGCCGTAAGGGTAATTAATTTGAGCCCACCCTGTAAGTCCCGGCTTTACAAGATGGCGGTAGTTGAAGAATGGGATGTTTTTTGACAATTCTTCAATAAATTCCGGCCTTTCTGGACGAGGGCCTACAAAGTACATATCACCTTTTAATACGTTTATTAATTGAGGGAGTTCGTCTATTCTGTATTTTCTTAGGTAAGCACCTACGCGTGTAACTCTCGTGTCGTTCTTAGAGGCCCACTGGGCACCATTAATCTCAGCGTCATTTCCCATACTTCTAAACTTAAGTATAGAAAATGGCTTACCGTCCTTCCCCGTTCTTATTTGCCTATATAAAAAAGGTGCTTTATCTCTCTTACCATCATCTAGATAAATCGATATTATTGCTCCTAGCATTAGTGGCCATGTTAGTGTCATCACCAAAAGAGCAAGAAAGGAATTAAATACATAATTTAGTTTTTCATAGAAAGGGTTGTTTATGTTGAAGCCTTCAGACCTCAAAAGCCATTCTGGGCTCATTTTTTCAACGGCTAGTTGCCCAACTTCAGATTCAATGAAATCTTCAAATTCGACAATATCAAAACCGGCCATTTTTGCCTTTAACAAACCATCGAGATCGAGCTCCTCACCTTTATCATTGGCTAACACTAGCACTACCGAGTCAGGAGATAATTGGCTTAGCCATTCAGAATAATTTGTTTTAGAAAAATCAGTTAATATAGTTTCTGATTTTTGTATTTTTTCATTTATGGAGTCAAGGGAAATAAACTCCCAGCCTTTGAAGTGCTTGCGGTCTGTTTTTCTTCTCATTCGATTAGTGATAAATGAAGCTCTTTCGCCGGCCCCGATAAATATCACTTTTTTTATTGTTAAAGATAAGAAACCTCTCACTATAAAAGCATCTCTCCATAAAGCCTGTAAAAAAGCCCCAAAACAAAGGCCAAGCAATAATGTCAAATTGTGTGCTTGATAGTTTACTGTTGATATTATTATTTCATAACAAAGAAGAACCAGTCCCGCACTTAGGATACATCGCCTAAGTAAGTTTCTAAAGTTTTCTCTAATTTTTGATTTGTAGAGACCTATTGCTATATTAGCAACAAGCGTTATTCCTATTAAACATGAAGAATTTATTGCTATTTCATAAGCGTTTGATGTTTGCCACTCTAAACTTACAAAGAAAACGTATGATAGAAAGAAGGATAATGACATTGAAATTATGTCGAATCCGAAATATAACGCGGATTTTGTTTTTTTACTATTCGCTTTGAGCATACTGCATCCTTGCAATTAAGTTAATTATAAATTTGGTATCGCTATACTATCAAATTTTTTTACACAATTAGGTTTATCTAAAAAAAATGTCAATATAATTTACAGTGTTTGCTTTTTTTAGGCTCTGTATGATATATTTGCATGAAATATGTTCATTGCTTTTTTTAGCAATGAACCAAGGATAGTAACGTTCTTGGACTATAATGTTCAAATTAAAAGGATTTTCTGATGAAAGAATTAGAAAAAAAGCTTCTCGCTTTGAAGATACAGCTAAATGGTATTTTAGATAATAAGCGATATATCGTTTTTTCTATGTGGTTTTTTTGTTGCTTGGGATGGGTGGCTATATCAATGATGCCCAACAAGTACGAAACCACAACTAGGGTATACGCAGATACCACAAGCATTCTAAGACCTTTACTGCAAGGTCTTGCCGTCCATGAAGATGTAAAGCAGGAAATACAAACCACCTCAAGAACACTTCTTAATAGAGAGGCACTTGAGGACATTGCAAAAAATTCAGATCTCCATCTTGAAGCCGAAACACCCGAAAAATACGAGAAGCTTCTTCTAGATTTAAAAGATGAAATTCTCATTAACGGAAGTGCAAAGAGTAACGTGTATGACATTTCATACACACATAAAGATCCCAATATGGCAATGAAGATTGTTGAGTTAACGCTTAAAAAATTCGTTGACGCGAGCGCAGGAAGAACAAGAGCCGACTCAGCAAGTGCAACGCAATTTTTAGATGAAAAAATAGAAGAATACAAATTGCGCCTTGAAATATCAGAAAAAGAACTTGCTCAATTCCAAAGAAAAAACCAGCAATACCTCCCTGGTAAGGGGAATAGCTATTACGAATCGGTTTCTTTGCTAAACATTGAAAAAGAAGACGTTCAGCAAATGATAAAAGAAAGGACATCTGAAATTGATGGGCTTAAAGGACGATTTATCCCCGACTCAAACAACTCTGAAACTATCAGTAGTGGTGTAAAAACCAGTTTTGATGAAAGGGTCGCCAAGCTCGAAAATATCAGAGCTGAACTTAAAATTCGCTACACTAAAAAACACCCTACGATCATTGAATTAAATCGCAGCATAGAAGACATAAAGAGTCTCCAGAAAAAAGAACAGCAAGCTATTCTTTCTCAAGCATCCAAAGGAGCCATGACTTCTACTCGCGAGGGTGAAAACCTTGTTCTTCAACAATTCTCTTTAAAAATAAGTGAGCTCGAAGCTCAACGAGATGTTCTAAAAACAAGGTTAGTTTCTATTGATAATAAATTATTAGACTTCAAGGAGAGGCTCGACTTCATACCTACTGTTGAGGCAAAAATAATTGACTTAAAAAGAAATTACGCAAATGATCAAAGATACTACCAAGAGTTACTGAAAAGAAGAGATTCGGCGGAAATTTCGAGAAGTGCCGACGCAAAATCTCAAGATGTTAAATTTAAGATTCTTGACGAACCTAGAGTTTCAAGCATTCCTGTTGGGCCACCGAGAATAATATTGTATTCTTTAGCCTTGATTTTTGGTGCTGGCTTTGGTTTGTGTTTATCATTCGCTAAAAGCAAAATAAATAACATTATCGTTGGTCAAAATCACTTAGAGCTTATCGTTGGAGAGTTTAATGTAATAGGTAGTATTGAGAATTTAAATGGGCGTTCGGTCAAAAGAAAAAAAGCGCTTATGATGACCTTATCTATCTTTATGATCGCTACTTTATTACTTATCTTCGTAGCTCTTATTGGGCATGAAATGTACTACGATAAATCACCTATGATGTGGATACTTTAAAAGGATGTTAAATATGTGTGCCAACGAAATCCCCGACATTTGCAATGCTGATGTCGTTTTAAACACTAAAGAAGAGCTCAATTTAGATGTTAGCTTTTCTAAAAGCCTTAACCTAAATGAAGACTTAAGAGCAATCAAACGAAAGCTTTTACTTGAAGCTTTTGGTGGCGAAGGACGTAATAAAAATCGCGTCATGGTAACGAGTATTCATGAGAAAGAGGGGAAAACGTTTTGCGCATTAAACCTTGCTAGAAGTATCGCTCTTGAAAAAAACAAGCATGTCCTACTTGTAGACACTAACGTTGTTAATTCATCTTTGAGCAGAATGGTAAAAACGAGTGACGGCGAAGATGTCTCAGGTAGTGGTTTAATCGACTACCTAAACAATCCCAAAATAGGCGTTCCTAGCTTAATTAGAAAAGTTGAAAATGAAAATCTAAAAATTATAACGGTTGGTAAAGAAAACCAACTAGCCAACGAGCTTCTTTGTGGGCACGTAATGCTTGATTTGCTCGATGAGTTTAGAGATAGATACAGCGATAGATTAGTTATTTTCGACGCACCACCGTTGAACGGCGTAAATGAAGCGATGAACTTAAGCCAGAGCGTTGACCAAATAATTATCGTTATTGAAAACGGCAGAGTGAAATCAAAAGAAATTTTACACATAAAGAAACTATTACCTGCCGGTGTAAGAGTTCATTTTTTATTAAATAAAGCCCTTGATGTAAAAAAATGGAAGCGAGGAAACTAATAAAATCGCCAAGACAAAAATCTTGGCGATTTTATTGCTCTTTACTTTCTTCTAAAAAGCAAACAAGAAAATGCAATTAGAAATGCGCCAAAGGTAAACGGCACACTTACGTCCGATAATAAGTAACCATCGTTACCTGATAAGTCAACACGATCTAACGTCTCAACTCTTAGATTTGCAACCCCCCAAGATTCATCATGTATTGCCTGTAATCCAGTACCAAAAAAAACCAAATCCAGACTTTCAGAGGTGTGAGGGATAACAAAACCACTGTAAAAATCTTCATAAAAACGATCTATCGGCCCATAAATATCATATTCATTAAAGGCACCTCTAACATACTCTTGAGGAATAGCTTCATCTGGCTTGTTTAGAAACGTCTCTGAGTTTCTTCCCAAAAATGTCCAAGAGTACTCTATACCATTTACTCTAAAACCAAAGACGTCATCTCCATTACGGGTATTTACACCATCCCAACTATCAAAAATATAGAGATCGAAATTTATTTTTATATTTTTGTGTTCCTGGGTTATGCCATTTGTTGAAAATGAGTATTCAGTATTGCCTCTTGATTGCAGGTCACCATTAGTTTCAAAAACCAATGATGCAGAAGCACTTGTTGTAAATGCAGAAGCAGCAAGAAAAGATAGCGATAAAATAGTTTTAAACATGTTATTTCCTTGTTGTAAACAGGGAATAAAGCAACAAACATGCCGTTATTTGATTTTTCTTATTAAATTCCACATTACAAAACTGTCGATTACAAGCGATCCTTAGTTGCTTTAAATAAAGGAATTTTTATGGGTGAAATTATCGGCTATGTGAAGTCAATTGCATCAGGAGTAAAACGATAAACAGCAATGAATGCGCCGCTTGTTGTGACTTGGTTTTTGCATTATTAATGCATTTTAAGGATTGAATTATGAAACTTCTTTTATTTGCATCTGTTTTTTCTGGCTTATTTCTTGCTTCATAAAAGTCACTAAACACAGAACGATATCAAATGCTTTTTATGAAAATAAGAGGAAGCTATGAAACGTCTAAATTTTAATGTTTACTTTTTTACAAAAGGAATTTTCATGATGAAAAGAGCACTTTTTGCAGTGGTATTAACCTTAGTGGCCACATCGGCACAAGCTGAACTTATTGAATACGACTGGGAAACCCATGGAGACGGTTCGGTCACTCTTGATACTGGAACCGGTAATATTTGGCTAGATTTAAGAGTAACCGCTAACATGAGCGTCAATGACGTGAAGTCTTTGCTTCAAAACGACATACGCTTTGAAGGCTGGAAGCTACCTACTGTTGATGAAATTGAGACGCTTTCCGCTAATATTTTTGGTACAATTCCCGGCACAAATTACGCTAAAACAAACATTACCCCTATCGGCTTGAGTAGTCAAGTGGTTGATAAAATGAAAGAAGAGCATCTTTTAATCGGTCATGCTCGCTATGACACCTACATGTATGGCACCTATGAAAAAGACGGTCGAAGTTACTTGTTTGGCTCTGGTGTTAATGGGGTCTTCTTAAATTATGCAAGAAGCCAATCGTTAGATTTTAAAAATAGCTATGATGGCGTTTACCTTGTTTCATCGGACTACAACATATCATATGATGCGGCAAGCATTAATGAGAAAGTTAACGCAAGCGATGTATCGACACCAATGACGCTGGGTGCATTTGGTCTAATACTTGGGCTTGCTGGAATGCGCTCTCGAAAGTCATCGTAAAATAGTGTTAAACAAAAAATAAACGTAAAGATTACTAATGTGGTCTTTATTTTTTTTTATCTTCAATATAGTTATAAAAAATAAAGCGTTCAAAGGATTGAGGTGCTCTCTGCGCAATAAGGGAATGTTCGTTAACGTCGGCACCATCGGACATGTCGTTCATGAAAAGACTAACCAGCCTTTTCCCGCTTTTGTGGGCGAAATAAAGAAGACTACCACCTTGCGGACAACAAGAAGCACCAGAGCGCACAGAACGGTCTTACCATTATGAACGATAAAATCGTTCATATAGAGAACATGCCCTTAGTTGACTTTTTTTGTTAAATATCAATCTAAGTTTGATTATTGCATTATAAAACAGGCTATCACAAGCGCTTCTTGATAATTTAAAATAAAAGAATTTTTTATGTGTGGAGTTGTCGGCGCTGTGAATTCAATTGCGTCAGAAGTAAAAGCGATAAACAGCAATGAACGCGCGGTTTTTTATGGCTTGATTTTTGCATTGTTAAATGATTTTAAGGATTAAATTATGAAACGCCTTTTATTTGCATCTGCATTTTTACTATCAGCCACCTTCGGGGTGCAAGCCGAAATGCTTTCACTTGACAGTGACTTTGGCGCAAGAACCATAACCTATGACACAGCATCTGGCCTTGGTTGGCTCGACTTAACAAAGACAAACAAAATATCTTACAACACACTTACGGATCGCTTAGATAGCGACGCTACTTATAGTAATTTTCGCTTAGCATCTTACGACGAATATAACGCAATGCTGAGTAATGTTTTCCCATCCATTTTTACAGCAGAAGAATTTTACCTTGGCAGAAAATCGTCTCCTCTAGTAAATATAGATGAAGGCCGTTATTTTCGACTTCTTTTTGGGGATCAATCACAGGTTATCATGGGTAAAACATCTGACGGCATCACTATGAAGTGGGCCGGTTCAAACTCTTGGAGCACTGGACGTGTTGGTTACACTGATATTTACAGCCATCCTGAAGGGAGTTTACTCAACGAGGATGAAATTTACGGCACCTACTTGCAAACAGCTGGTTGGTTTCTGGTTTCAACTGGTACGGCAAATTTAACATCGGGAACGTTTGAAGCAGCAGATGTTCCAACACCATTCATAGCCCTTACTGGGCTTGGCCTGCTTGCTTTAGGTTTGCGTCGAAAAAAGCATTAATCAAGCCCTTTATTTGGTGCACTTGGTCTAATAATTGGACTTACTGGAGTGTGCGCACGAAATTCGTTGTAAAATAGTGCTAAACCAAAAATAAACAGTAAAGATCACTAATGTGGTCTTTGTTTTCTTCAATATAGTTATAAAAATAAAGCATTCAAAAGATTGAGGTGCTATATGCGCAATAAGGGAATATTCGTTAACGTCGGCACCATCGGACATGTCGTTCTGAAACCCCCAACCAACCTTTTCCCGCTCTTGTGGGCGAAATAAAGAAGACTACCACCTTGCGGACAACAAGAAGCACCAGAGCGAACATAATTGTCATCCCCATTTAGAATAATTAAACACGCCCTTAGTTGACTTTTTTATTAAATATCAATCTGAGTTTATTTTTATTTTTTTACATTATAAAACCTGCTATCATAAACACTCTTTAATTATTCTAAATAAAAGGATTTTTTATGTGCGGAATTATCGGCGCTGTGAATTTCAATACCCCCTTACGCTTTCCACTTGGTGATTTAGCACAACAGATGAAACGCATGCACTATCGGGGCCCTGATGCCCAAGTACAATGGATTAAAGAGGACAACAAAGTTCGGTTAGGGCACCTTCGACTTAGCATTTTAGACCCCAACCCTCTGGGCAATCAGCCAATGCATCTAAAGACTGGAAACGGTAATTTAAGCATGGTTTTTAATGGTGAAATTTACAATTATTTAGAAATAAAAGAAAAATTAATAGCGTTAGGTTACACATTTAAAACGGGTACTGATAGCGAAGTGGTTATCTCTGCATTTGCGGCTTGGGGCGAGGACTGCATTAAAGATTTCAATGGCATGTTTGCAATCGCTATTTATAACGACGAAAACGGAGAACTTTTTCTAGCCAGGGATAGAATTGGCATCAAACCTCTCTATTACTCTCGCACCGAAGATGGAATAATATTTGCCTCAGAAGTAAAAGCAATAAAGGGGCTACTTCCTTTCCGGGAGCACCCTCTTAAAACCCACCTTCTTCATGAGTTTATGGATTATGGTTACACTACTGGCGAAGAAACTTTAGATAAAGATATTTTTCGTTTACTTCCAGGGCAATCTTTAAAGATAAAAAACAAATCGGAAGAGAAAGCAAAGTATTGGAACAACAGCAGACCAAAAGCTTCCATTGAAAAATCGCCATCTTTCGATGAAAAGAAAGATGAATTCTTGAGTTTGTTCAGTGATTCTATCAACCTTCAGCTTCATGCAGATGTACCAGTAGGTGTATTTCTTTCTGGTGGATTGGACTCAAGTGCAGTAGTCGCCATGATAGCGAGAAACAACCCTAGCCAGAAAATAAAAACATTTTCTGTTCGATACGACATAGATGAATATGGTGATGAATATGATGAATCGGTGTATGCTGAGCAAGTAGCTAAGCATTTTGGAACAGATCATCACACTTACACAATGACAGCAGACGACTTTAAAAATTACATACCCGACTTCGTTAGAGCCATGGACGAGCCAGTTACCGAAGCAGCGGCAATATCTCTGCACTTTGTGTCAGAGTTAGCTAAAGAAAAAGTAACCGTTGTGCTTTCTGGTGAGGGCTCGGATGAAATGTTTGGTGGATACGAACTTTATCAAAATATGATTAAGTTGGAAAAAATAAGAAAAACACTGACTCCAGCATTAACTAATTTAATCTCAAGTTTATCATCTAAGCTTCTTCCAAATGGAAATAAAGTAAGAAAGTATATCGAACTTGCTGCGCTACCTTTTGAAGAACGCTATCGCGGAATTAGCGTTTACGATAAAAGCCACAAAGAGTCATTATATAAAATAGGCTTTTCTAACATGAGACAAGATACTGGGTTCTCTGAGAAAACGATAATTGAGTCTAGGGGACAGTCAACATTAAGCCGAATGCTAGATTTTGATACAAAAACATGGCTAGTGGATGATTTGCTTATTAAAGCAGACAGAATGAGTATGGCATCGTCTTTAGAGTTAAGGGTACCTTTTCTTGATCATCGAATAGTTGAGTTCGCAGCGGCACTACCGGATAACTTTAAGATAAACAATGGAAGTTGCAAATATATACTAAAAGAGGCAATGAGGGGGTTACTTCCTGATAACATTATTGATCGTGAAAAGAGAGGCTTCCCTACGCCGCTTGCTAGAATGTTCAAGAGTACACTTCGCCCTTATGTAGAGAGCCAGATAGTTTGCTCTAGTGCAAAAATCAATGAAATTTTTGCTGAAGATTACGTGAAGTCTCTTTTCTCAGAGCATGTTTTAGGAAAAGCTGATCATCACCGAATTCTTTGGCAGCTACTTGTTCTTGAAGAGTGGTTACAGCAAAACTCATGTGGGGATATAATGCCATGAACATATTAGCAATAAGTACTCTTTTCCCATCAACAAATATGCCATCTTACGGTATATTTGTTTTTAATCGATTAAATGAAATGGCTTTGCTGGAGGGGAATGAGATAACCGTTCTTAATCCGATACCATCATCCCCTTTACATAAGATTATGCCCCGCTACAAAGAGCAACAAAAAGAAATAACATCGGAGCTAGAAAGCAACTTTAAAAGCATAATGCGAATTAACTATCTTTCTATTCCGAAAATATTAAAAAGCACAGAGCATCTTTTTTTGATAGCGTCGACGGTAAAGAAAATCGAAGAGTTACACAAAGAGAAGCCTTTTGATCACATTGACGTTCATTGGTGTTATCCAGATTTACCTTTAGGTATTGAGATAGCTAAAAGGTTAGGGATAACCTGTACCGTAACTCTCCGAGGAATGGAGACATTTTATCTTGATGATAACGATGGACGTAGTTCTATTATCGCCAAGTCTTTATCTCAAGTCGATGGTGTTATTTCTTTAAGCAAAGAGATGCTAGATAAATCCATGGAGATGGCCCCTAACATAAATAACTATTCTCTTGTTTATAATGGGGTAGACAATAAAGTTTTCAAATTTAAAGATAAATCAGAAGCCAGAAGCGAACTTTCCATAAAGAAAGATGATCTTTTAATACTTGGTGTTGGAAGCCTTATTAAGCGAAAGGGGTTTCATCACATCATACAGTCTCTACCTGAGATAAAAAGCAAACACCCTGAAAAATTAATCAGATACGTAATTGCTGGCTCTACCAGTCTAGAGGGCGACTTTAGTGAGATAAAAGAGCTTGCCAAAGATGTTATGAATAAAAACCCAGGTGTTTATGTTGAGTTTGTCGGTCAAAAAGACAATTCTGAGCTTCCCACCTGGTATGCAGCAGCAGATGTTTTTTGTTTAAGTAGCTTTGGAGAAGGTAGCCCTAATGTTCTCAGTGAAGCACTGTCATGCGGTTGCCCTTCAGCCTCTAGTGATGTTGGTTCTGCTTCTGAATTAATGGCAAGGGCTGGTAAAAATGCGGGCACTCTTCTTTCATCACAAGAAAGTGAGGAATTTGCATCAAGTAATTGGGCTAAAGCTATCTGTAAAGTTATTGATTCAAAAACAAACCGCGAAGAACTAGCCGGGAAAATGAAAAAATTCACATGGCGAAGATGCGCAAAAGAAGCAATGAAATTAATAACTGAAGTGGTAGGTAAGTAAATGTCGCCATTTTTACTATTTTTAGTGCTCTCTTGTTTTACATCAATAGGGCAGTTTTTATCTTTAGTTAGAAGCATAACCAACAAACAAAAAACAACAGGTCAACTACCACTGACTGCAATGAGTTTTTGGGCAATAGGTTATGCTTTTATTTTTTTTCAAGACTTGCCACCATTAGGTTTGGGGCTTTTGCTTAATGCTGTTTTAATATCTGGATTTCATTTATTTTGCTACAAAGCAACATCAAGACACATTAATCTGCCTCGGTGGCAGGTTGGCGGTGCGGTCCTCGCTTGCTTGTCCCTTTTCATAATACCTCTTTTACCTATAGAGCCTGTGTTAAAAATATCACTTTATTCTTTTTCAGGGATAATAAACACACTATTGATCCTTCTCTTATGTGAAAGAATATTTCATATACTTAAGGCAAACAATGACAATGGTGGACAGATGCTTATTAGCTTAGGTATTATTTCTGGTACCTTGTTTGTTGTTTTCTGCGACATGATGGTCTCCCCTGTTCTTTCCGTTACGCGTGTACAGCTAATGGCAATAGCTCTATCAGTATCATATCCATTATTTTATGTTGGCGTAAGAAAACTAGACAGAGTACCTAGAAAACTAATGATATCTAGACCTTTAGCTTTTCATACGACACTGTTTAGCATTGCTGGTACCTATTTGATCGGAATGTCAGGGGTTGGGTTGTTAATTCAAAAGTTTGGTTTCAGCTACACTTCCACAATAACTCTGTTAGGAGCAGCACTCTTTCCTTTAACGTACCTATTGTCATCTGGCAATGCACGACGAAAGATACTTGTCTGGATTAGTAAGCATTTATTTTCAGCTCAATTTGACTATAGAGAAATATGGAAAAATATAAATACAGCTTTGGCCCCAGAGCTTCAGGGTGAATTAGCAGCTCAAGCAGCATTAACTGCGTCTCTACAGGCTATAAACTACAAAGGTGGTTCTTATTATCAACTTCGCTATGGACGGTGGCGCTGTGTTGCCACTGCATCCGGCGACCTATCTCATGACTCCGTTCTTGAAATAGAAAGGCTATCCAAAGAAATCTGCGACTCTGCTTGGATTGTCGATATTGAAGAGGCAAACAGGGATCCAAGAAACTATCCTATGCTTAGCGAAAAACCATCCAATTTACTAAAAGACAAGGTTCACTGGTTTGTTCCCGTAAAATCAGGTGGGAGTATTGTTGGTATATGGATTATTGCTTTTGGTGAGAAGCCTCAATGGCCTTTAAATTGGGAAACTAGAGATTTACTAGGTATCTTATCTCAGAAAATAGAAAGCTATATTAGAGCTCAAGAAACCTTGAAAAAACTAAGTGAGCATGCACAATTAGCAGCATTTCATCAAACTTCTGCTTTTGTTATACATGATATGAAGAATGTATTTGCTCAACTAAGTATGATAAATCAAAATGCGGTAGAGCACATTGAAAACCCTTTATTTGTTGATGATATGCTAAAAACAATGAGTAGTGTTGAAGCAAGAATGGCAAAAATGCTAGCTAAGTTAACCAATAAACAACAAAATAAATCTCAATCTACACCTATAGAATTTGAGCTTGTTTTTTGGCTAAAAAGGCAAGAAAGTGAAATCTTAAATCAGTGCAAAAATAGCAATATTTCATTTCTTTTCCCAGAAAACAATGAATTTATGGTTTTAGCAGATAAGGAAAGGTTTTCAAATGTTTTTAAGCATTTAATAGACAATGCTTTGCATGCATCAAAAGGGGCCGATTCTCCTTTTGTAAAAATCATCTGCGAATTTTCTGTAAATCATGCTAAAATAGCAATTATGGACAATGGCGAAGGTATGACTGAGGAATTTATAAAGTCGAAATTGTTCAAGCCTTTCGAAACCACCAAGGGAAATGCTGGTATGGGACTTGGAGCCTATGATGCAAAACGGTTCTCTGAGGACTCTAGTGGCGAGCTGGTTGTTGAAAGCAAGATTGGTGAAGGGACAACCTTTACCTTAATTTTACCAAGGAGTGGAATTTTATGAAATTACTTATCGTCGAAGATGACACTGGTTTGCACGCACAGTACAAGTGGTCAATAAAGGATTTCGAGATCTTTTATGCGATCGACAAAAAAAGCGCTATTGAACAAATAAAAAACAACAACCCAGAAGTTATACTACTAGACTTAGGGCTCCCACCTGATGCCGATAATGCAACGGAAGGACTTGCTATTCTTGACTTTGTAATGACTCACTGCCCCGGAACAAAAGTGGTTATTCTGACAGGATCAGAACAGCACGAGCACGCATTGAAAGCGATAGAGCTCGGGGCTTGCGATTTCCAGCAGAAAGGGATAGACAATGAGCTTCTTAATGTTGCATTAAAAAGAGCCGCAAAACTTCAACAGCTTGAGTTCGAGGTAAGAAAGCTAAAAGAAAACGTCTACGAAGGCTCTAGTTTGATCGGAACCAGTCGATTAATGCAAGTCGCAACTAGAGAAATGACAAAAATAGCGCCCGTCCCAGTTAGCACTTTGTTATCTGGTGAAAGCGGCACTGGGAAAGAGCTTTTTGCAAAAACAATGCATAGCCTAAGCGGCAGAAAAGGTGAATTTGTCGCCATCAATTGCGCCTCTATACCTGGTGAATTATTAGAAAGCGAACTCTTTGGGCATGAAAAAGGAGCATTTACAGGCGCTCATAAGAAAAAAATAGGAAAAGTTGAACAGGCAGATGGTGGAACTCTTTTTCTTGATGAAATTGGTGATATGCCGATGGAGCTACAATCAAAGATGCTTCGCTTCCTTCAAGAGAGAGAAATTGAACGAGTCGGAAGCACGAAGCCAATAAAAGTTGACGTTAGGGTTTTATGTGCTACTCACCAAGATATAAAAAGCATGCAAACTAAAGGTACTTTTAGAAGCGATCTTTATTTTAGGCTTGCAGAGTTCACATTAAAAATACCTGCCTTACGAGAAAGGGAGCATGACGTCGTCGACCTTGCTAATTTCTACCTGTCTACGTATAGAAATGAGCTAAACATGACACATTCCCATAAAGCAAGAGCATTTGGTCGTGACTCTATTTCAGCAATGCTTGCTTATGATTGGCCGGGAAATGTAAGGGAACTGCAAAACCTCGTGAAAACTGCAATCGTCATTTGTGAAACTGATCTAATAAGCCCTGCTGATTTAGATTTGACACTACAAAAAGGAATGATGCTTCTTCCTCAGCACGACGATGACGGACATATTCAAACCCTTTCAGAGGTTCGCCTTGAAGCCGAATCAAAAGCGATTTTTCGCGCCTACAAGAAGTCTGGCAGAAACGTTAGTGTCGCAGCCAAAATTCTCAGCATTTCAAGGCCAACATTTTATTCCATGGCTGCAAAGTCTGGATTGATAATTAAGTAGCTCTACAAAAAAACCGCCATATGGCGGTTTTTCTATATACTTCTTAATCTGGTGTTCTTTTTCCCAAAGTGGTGAGTGTAATTTAGCATCACGCGAGAGTCACGTTGATGACCATACCCTCCTTCATCCTCTGAGTGCCTAATTGTAAAAGACCACTCGGCTCGTGTATTTAGCTCTTTATGGTAACCTAAAGAATAAACGGTACCTTTGGTTTTGAAGTCAAATGATTTTATCTCAGAGTCTCGATACTGCACTGAAGTTTTTAGGTAGTTAGTCGAATCTAGCCTGTATGTCCCATCAAAAGAAGCTTCGTAGCCCTCGGTTTCTATCGAGCTAGTCAAATCTTCGTCAGATATCTTTGAAAAAGAGAGTGTATGTCTCCAACTCGATTTTTCAAAAACCCAGGTTGCACTATAATTTTTGTTTTTTGTTAAACGCGGTTCTAGCGGGAAAAACTGCTGAGAATTTGGAAACGCTAATTGCCCTGGCTGAAGAATATAATTAGTTTCAGTGGGGATAAAGCATTCACTTTGAGTGAAAACAAAATCATCCTCTTCACCTGGTTGTTCACAGATATAGACACCATTATTTACGGTCGTTGGAACAGTTATGTAGCGCAAAGAAACATCTTCTCTTATTGACAATGATAACGCCGACTCTTTACCGATATAACTGAAGCTTAGAGTGTCTGAATCGCCGTAAAATTTTGTCTCTCTGCTTCCAGACAAGTTCCACCTCTCCCCAAATTTCCACTTAAAATCCACCCCTAAAGAGTAACTTTTGCCATCATCACTATCATCGACTCTATCATATGTAAACTCGACATATGATACATTTTGTTCTTTCACCCAAGATAAACCAACTCCGGCAACAATGGTTTCGACTTTGTTGCCGTTATCATCGCCGAACTCCCAAGAAGTTGAATTAGAGTAACCGGAATAATTTCCCTTTAGCGTTAAGTTTAAACCTGAGTACAAAGGTAACCTAGAAACCACGTAAGCGTTGTCCTCTATGAAAGCAGTGCCCTGAGAACGTTCCTGCCGACTTCTATCGCCCTGTGTATGCCAAAACACCCCAGAGCCAGCTCGTGAGTTATTAAGGCGCCACCCGGCCTCCGTTGTTCGTAAGCTTTGCGTTGCGGAAAATGCATTGTTCTGGGTTGGAGATGAATCATTACTTATGCGATCCTCTTTCCAAAGAAAAGAAAACTCTCCGTCTACATCGTGGCTTATTGGGGTAGTATAAACAGCTGTCACTTGGTTTTCATCGCGTTCGACAGTGTCTTTTAGGCTATATAGATCATCTTTAAAACTTCCATTAAGCTGATCAAAAAGCTCGTTGTATCTATGCCACTTATGCCCTAAAACAAGCTGCTTATTTAATAGCTCTAATTTATTTACCCAAGTAAACTCATTACTTGCCAAGTCATAATTATCATTTTTGTTATATTTATACCCTGTTACTATATGATTGAGTGAGGTCATATACAGATTTGTTTTATACTCAATTAATGTATCTAATTCTGCATGAACAACTGAGTCTATTTCTTCAAAATCAGAACCTAAATCCAAACCGCTAGTTTTTGCTTCATAAAGCCCAAATTTTAACGTTGGAGAAATAGTTAATTCGTTTGCGTGCAACGGCGCATTTACTGCCAAACTCAAATAAATGCATCGAGATAAATATCTCATATTAGAACCACGCTTCAGGAATACGAATCACGTCACCTGGCAATAGGTCCACATTTTCTTCAAGATTCGCATCTTCCATCAAATCTTCTATTTTTAGCGGATAAGTTGTTAACTTACCATTTTCAAACCGCAAAAGCTCTGCGTCATTACCATCGGCATAGGGGCTTAGCCCGCCAACAGCAATCATGATATCAAGAAGAGTCATTCCATCCTTGTAAGGGAAAGCTGCGGGAGTTACCGCATCACCTATTATTTTCACTCTCTCTAAGGTGTTACCTGATGCGTTCTTTATTTGAACTGTAACTTTAGGTGATTTAATGTAGTCACTCATTGCTGCTGTAATTATTTTTTCTACATCTTCTGTTGATTTTCCAACAACACTTATAGTCCCCGTTAGAGACATGCTTATTTTCCCGTCAGGGCTAACAGGGAAATCACCGGAGACATCTTGGTTATTCCAAACTAAAACAGAAACCACATCGCTTGCCCCGATACGATAGATATACTTACCTTCTTCTGTTTTTAGAGGTTCAACCAGTTGGCTAGATGGCAACTTATTCGATGAGCAAGCAGTTATGGCCAAGCAAAGACCTAACGTCAATAGTGATTTTGATTTTTTCAATTTACTTTCCTAATTAATATAATTTAACATCCACATAGTACCACAACATATGCAATATTTAAGTTAAATTATTGGCCCATTCTAATAAATTAGCGACATGTTTTTTTCTTGAGTGTGCCGAAACATCTCTATTGTAAGAATTAATGTTATTTTCAAAGTCATAGAATATATTATTTAAATTATTACCAATGTTTTCAGATGAAATACCGGTAAACACTCCGGGATAAGAAGAGCTTGCGAGAGACGTTGCGCTTTCTTTTGGAGTATTTAGGAGTATTGGTTTTCCACTTGCCAAATACTCGTAAACCTTACCAGGAACTTGAGTGTTAAATTCAGCTCCCTGTATAAGTACTAAAGCATCTGCAAAAAGCATGTTTCTAAGTGCAGAACTAAACGAAACTCCATCTTTAAAAGAAACCTCTAACTCAAGATCAAGTTCTTTTAGTTTTTCTTTAAATTTAGCTCCATCCCCGGCACCTTGGAAAACAAGCTCAAAATCAAAAGTTGGATTGCTTTTTTTGAAGTAAGATAGGGCTTTAAATAAGGGAACTGGATCCCTTCCATTATCGTAAAGAACACCTGCGTAATAAAAAGAAAAACAGTTTTCTTTAAATGGAGTTAAGCTGAAATCTTCATCTTTTAGAGTTTGCTTTGTTGCTTCCATAAGATCGGAATCAAATCCGTTTTTCATAACATCATATTTACCGTTGATTATGCAATCTTTAAACTCAGACTTGTATATTTCCATTGTTTCTTCTGTTGCAAAAGTACAAAGAGAAGCATTTTTTCTCACTTTGTCGTCTATTTTTCGATGCAACAAATCAAGGCTAGTTTCTGTTGGCCTATGCAAGTATGGCATTGGATCCCTGTAGTCTGCTATCCACGGCGCTCCGGATTTTCTTGACAACTCATTGGCTATAACATGGGGGCTTGGTGTCGGGGCGGAGGACCAAATTAAATCGGGAACATTATTGGAAATTATTTTTTTACCAGCCATAGTCGCCGAAATAGTCCACGTTAAACCCCACCTGTCTGGGCGAACCATGGAAGAAAGATGCTTTCCTTTAAATGAAAGATGCCTCATTACATCGAGAGCGAACGTTCGTTTTATTTGCCCCCCTTTATTAACCGGAAGTAATCCGGGCTCAATTTCTGAAACATTGCTATAAGCATATTCCTTTGCTGTTAATACATCAACATCCCATCCAGCTTGAATAAATCCATTATATACAGATAATATTCGCTGCACAGAGCTACCATTGCTAGGAGGAAATTCAAAAACAACCATTAATAATCTTTTTTTAACCATGTTCTACTCTCCTGCAATTTTGATAGCCGATAAGGCTCTTAATTTTGGGTTTTTCCGGTAAGGCATAAACCTTGGTAACGCTAACGTATTCGATTTTGCACAAACTCCACCATCTTGTGTTGAGTACGCCTTCTCGTATCCTGCACTTTTTACCATGCAAGTATGACGTTCTTGGAAGTCAACGTCTGGTATGCCGTTAGGATAGCAAAAAAGATGAATTTTTTTACCTATTATTTTTTCAATGTTTATTTTGTCTTCTTCTATTTGGAACTTTGAGACGACGTCTAACTCGCAATTAAGAATGACGTGTTGAAGTGTATGCCCGCCAATATCAAAAAGCTCATGATCACTTATTGCTTTAAGCTCACCTGGGGTCATCATCATC
This sequence comes from Neoagarum fimbriatum, assembly GCA_036873965.1. Classification (NCBI taxonomy): domain Eukaryota; class Phaeophyceae; order Laminariales; family Agaraceae; genus Neoagarum; species Neoagarum fimbriatum. Next base: position 13,969 of record JAYJMC010392987.1, on the reverse strand, counting down.
CTTGGGAAAACAACGTTAGAAAAATCTCCGTGTATTTTTTCTATTTCAAGATCTCTATCTTTGCAAGGGAGGTATTTGAATTTATTTAAAACTTCACCAAAATTTTCTTTACCGAGCAGTTTAAATCTTTTTTCGAAATAAGAGTCTGGCATTTTCTTTATTAAAGTGACAAGTCGATCTTGCCATAAAATACCTTCCTTAATACCTCCGCTAGAAACAAAAAAAGTGGCAGGCACTCCGTATTTCACCAAAACAGGTATAGCTAACGAGTAGTTATCTTTGTAGCCATCGTCAAATGTAATGCTTAGTAGCGTTTTTTTGTTTTTAGTATTTGTGTTATTTACACTATCAAGAGGAACAATTTCAAATTCTTTTTTTAGTTCAATTAAAAGTTTTTCAAAATCTTTTTGATTTAAATCGTCTGGGTAGTAAGCATCAGGAGACTCCAGCACCCTATGAAAATAAAGTATCGCTCCGTTAGACTTTGGATTGTATCGGGCTCGTATTCCTTTTGCTGCAATTGCAGAAAATAAATCAAAGATCATAAATGTTTTCCCTTTCTTTTTTGAGGCAATAAATGTACCACGAATGTACAATAAATACCTTGATTTTTATTATATCAAAAAAAATATGATACATTAATAAAAATAAGGAAAGGATGTTTTTAAATGGAAATTACACCGCTAGATATTAACAATGAAGCTGCCTGCAAAGAGTGGGATAATTTTGTGGATTTAAAATTCAAAGACACAGGTCATCACCATAAAACGGCTTATTTAAAGCCAATAATAAACAGTTTTCAACACCAGAATCACAGTATTCTTTGTAGAGTGAAAGGCGCGATAGTTGGAGTTCTTCCTCTTATTGGAATAAGAAGCCCTATCTTCGGCGATAAGCTTTCATCAATACCATATTACAATTATGGAGGCGCCTTATCTTTAAGTAAAAGTATTGATGAAGTCCTTTACTGCGCGGCCGAGTGTACCGCAAAGTCAGAAAACTATGCATGCTTGCAGTTACGTGCATCTACGCCATTATCTTCCGATCTACTTAAACTTGGTTGGTTTCAGCAAAGCCACAAAGCCAATATGGTTCTTGAATTGCCAGATGATATGAAAAAAATTGGAACCGGCAACGCAAAGAAAAGAGCCAAACTTCGTTCTCAAGCAAAATTAGCAGAAAGAAAAGCTAAAGATGAAAACATTGAAGTATCTCAACGTTTCGGTGGCGCTGATTTGCTCGATGACTTTTATTCAGTGTTTTGTGTTCACATGAGAGACCTTGGCACGCCAGTCTTTAGTAAGAGCTTTTTCGAAGAAGTATTAAAGTCTATCCCATCCACAATAACGGTTGTTTACTGGAACAAAAAACCGGTTTCCTGCGGCTGGCTATTTAGACATAGCAGCGAAAGGGTTAGCATCATTTGGGCTAGCACTCTTAAAACAATGAATAAGTACTCGCTAAACACTTACATGTACCATGGAATACTTTCTTTTTGCGTTAACCTAGGAGTTAAAAAGTTTGACTTTGGTCGCTCAACAATAGATGCAGGTACGTATAAATTCAAAGAGCAGTGGGGCGCCTTGCCAGAGCAATGCTTTTGGTATGAATGGAATAAGGATGGAATAGAGCCAGATGACTCAGGCCAGCAAGGTGGCAAATTTGCGTTAATGGTGAAAGTTTGGAAAGTTATGCCTTTATTCTTAACTAATCGACTTGGCCCCATGTTAATCAAACAAACAGCCGGGTAACCCAGAAACAAAAAAGCCCAACACTGTGTTGGGCTTTTTTGTTATCAATTAAAATCGGTAACGAAAACCAGCAGAGAGAATATCTGTGTTTTCAATGTTTTCATAAGTAAAGTTTAAGCTAGTATTTGTGTTTACTTTATAATCTACGCCAAACCCAGCTCCCAGCTCCCAGTCAGACTTTGACTTAAATTGTTCGCCAGTTTCTAATGTCGCTGTTGTGCGAAGTTTGCCATATGATGGCTGAAGAAAAACGCTCGTTTTTTCGTTTAGCATATAGCTTGCTTTTGCGCTAAAAACCATAAAACTATCAATTTCTACATCAACACCACTATCTGAATCTTCACCTAACCCCAAACCAACTCTGAATTCTGGTGTAATGCTGAAATTTGGGTTTTCTAACTGAAATTCATAACCTGCATGAACATTTAATGTTTGAAGTGAGATTCCGTCATCTGATAAGTTTGATAAACTAACGCCAACGCTAGGGCTGGCCATTGCGTTAGATGACATAGCGGCAATCGCAATAGTAGCAAGAAGTAACTTTTTCATAGAACAGCCTTTTGTTTGATTTTTGTTTGTAAATAACCATAATTGGTATTGCGTTGCCATTCAGCAACGCCATGAAATATAACACTTCTTATGGTTTATTTCAAATTATAATTCGCCGTTCTCCGACCAAAAGCCAAGAAAAGAGTCAATAATAAAAAGTAACCTAAACTACCACTCTCCTCATCTTCTGATTTCAAAACAGTAACATCAAAACCGTGAATGACCACATTACCTCCCTCATCAGAAATTATCATTTGAACGAAAGAGGTACCACTCTCCCCTTCAGAAGGTATTCCCGTGATTGTTTTAGTAACACTATTAAAATTCATCCACAAAGGCGCGGAGCCTAACTGAATTTCCATATCTTCTAATTTTGTTTCTTCATCTGATATATCTGGTGTATATGAATAGCTTTCACCAACACTTATCGTTTTCGAACCATCCCCTCGTATTTCAAACAATTCATCTACTTCATATACACGAATAGGAAATGAAAAGTCAGTGAAATCATTTTTATCATCAGAGTAACTATCAAAAACACGAAGAGTAATATCTGTATAGTCGCCCACGTCAGATTGCTCTGGAGTGCCCTTTAAAGCTCTTAACTCAGGATCCCAGCTAATGAACAAAGGTAAGTTTAACCACTCCACTTGAAGCTCCTCAAAGCTCCTGTAATCAAAAGAAAGAACAAACTCTGCTTCTACATCCTCAGAAATTTCAATGATATTAAAAAAGGAAACAAGGGCACTCATCGGTAACGCTTCTGATTCATCAATTAAACCAAATAATGTTTCCTCGAAAATAAAAGGAGCATATTCAATTAAGCTGATTTCGTACTCTATCGGAAACTCGGCAAAAACACTATCCGGCTCTGCAACAACCGGGTTAAAAACCCAAGTCCCTGTGTCGGAGTTTAGTGGTGCAATAAATAAAGTTTGAATGTCGTTTTCGTCGTTTTTTAATATTGATGCATAACTTGGTAAGTTTCCATAATCAATAACTAAATCACTAAATAGAGTGTCGTCGTCATCGAAGTATATTTCTTGCTCGTATTCAATGCTCGTTACTAAGTTTCCACCTAACCCCGTCAATAAACGCGGCTCACTATCAACCCTCAATCCATTATAAAAAGCAACCTCCCAAAACCCTAAAGTGTTTTTTATTAATGCTGCCGAATAGCTTCCTGTTGGATCTACTTTGTACTCATTGCCTATCAAGTACTGAGCGCCTGGTTCGATATTGTCATTTTGACTGTAAAGCTGGTAATTTTCACCGCTGTCACTTTTATAGTTACCTGTCCGCCAATCATAATAAACAACAGGATCACCTTCAGCATCGTTTTTAGTTATAGTTAGTGCTCTTGATAAAAAAACATGACCATTTGACGAAAATGCGGTCCAATCACTTTGAACTCTCTCGTTTTCTTCCTCATCAAACAAAGGCTTAATATCTAGTGTGTAATTACTTTCTTTCAGTAAACCATAAACAGTATACAAGTCCCCCTCTGTTCGACAGATTGCCGCGCTCTCAGCCTCGTATAATAGAAAATCACATCTTGTTGTTTCTGGCTCTATGCTTTTTTCAAATAGAGTAGATTTTTCACCAGCTTGATTAAATGAATAGGCTTCCAGTTTCTTTGTTTCATTTTCTAACTTGGTAATATTACCAACCCAAAAAGTAGAGTCATTTTTAGATACAGAGCTACCGTCGTCTGAAACAGAATACCAAAGAGTCCAGTCAAAGAACCAATCTCCATCTCCCAATACGGATACCCAATTCTCCTTTAATTCCTGATCATAATAAACAATCGTGTCGCAACCATTGTAAAAAATAACCCCATCAGGTGACCTTTCAATTAAAGGGGACTTGTCGCAAATTAGTGATTCTTTTATATCCAGAGAAAAATCAGGAGTCGAACTTCCTTGTTTACTTGAAAACAAAACATAGTTTCCAAAGTTTCCTTTTACCATAGAGTAAACGAATTCTGTATCAGCCACGGAACCCAAAAGGGAAAATGAGTCCGACGATGCCATTCCTGCTAAATCTAGCATTGACACTGTAGAGCTTCCAGCTAGAGAAAAACCGCTACTTCCCGATTTCAGCCATGACGATGTTACTACATTATTTTCAAGGTTAGAAATAACAAATTCGTCGGCCCATATTGGTGACATTTTTGGTGAATCGAGTTCTTGAAGTGACGTCGGTAAAACTACCGTTTGGTAGTTTGAGCTATTTGCCAAAAAAGGAAAAGTCAAACAGGCAATCGCAGTAACTATCTGGCTTTTTTGTTTTAAAGAGATCATAGGTATGAATGCCTTTTTATTTGTTTGGTTTTATTATGTTGCTGCATAATTTTAGTTTTTTAAATATCCGGCTAATAAGCAAAGCCCCACTTTTTGAACGATACCAATTACCTGTTCCATATGCCTGCTTCTCGTTTGATAATTGCATTTTATAACGCGCATCACCAGCCATAAAGTCATACATATCGAAACCCTCTTTTTTTAAGCTTTCCGCAATACGACAATTCATCCATATACCTATATTCCAGTGATTGCTTTGTTCAGTTTTCAAACTAGCAAGATAAAAGCCGGCCCAATTACCATCTTTTAAAACAATTTGAACTCCAACACATGTGCCACCAGAAAAAGCCTGGTAGATATCAATATAATTACCTTCATCTAAAGTCATTATACTGGACAAAATTTTAACAAATAATGGATTTTCAAAACCACTTTTAGTGTCGGTCCCACCCCATTTTTCTATATGCCAAGAAGAATAGCGCAGTAACTCCTCCACCTTAAGGTGATTTTCCACTTTCAACAGCGTTAGTTCGCCAAGTCTTTTTTCAGAAAAGTTCTCTGTTTGCTTGAGCTTTCTCTTAATTGATTTAGACCATTCTAATTTTAAATCTAAGTTTATGACGCCACCAGATTCTTTATTTGAAACAATAAGAGATGTATGCTTTTGCTGTTTAGACCAATCTTCAAGCCATTTTGTTGGGGTAACAGCTGTTTCTATGAAAGAAACGCCAGTTAGTTTTATAATTTCACTTAGCCACCATTCAAAATGTTTTTTGTATTTTTTTTTCAATTTTGGTTGAGCGTATTCTGGCCACCACTGGTCAATATCTTGTTTGTTTGTTCTTAAAACAGATAGGTATTTTACAGGGAATATACGAGCTTCTTTTTTATGGCAAATCCCGAGTATGCACAAACCTTTAATTTCACTCTCTTGATAAAGAGCGCTAACAATAAATTTAGTTGAACCGGGTATAGACAAAAGCCAAGCCCTTATGACCTTTGATTCGGAAAAAAAGCGGCTTTCCTCAAGAGGTTCTATTGAGTCCCAAATGTTCCAAATTTCCATCTTTTCAATGGATAGATCTTTTGCGGTCATTTCAGAAACTGAAGCTCTTAAATTTGTTGTCATAGTTTGTTTTTTGACTAGTTATACTGGTTTTTCAATATAGCAAATAGAAGAAAATATGGCAACCAATCCAGGCTTTGCGAAACGTATCTATTTAAAGTATATTCAGTATTTTTGTGTTATTATGGTTTAAATCCTGAGTAACAGGTTATTTTATCTTAAAGGAAAACTTTATGGCTATTGAACATGTGGTTCATCTAACTCCAAGTTTTGGTTGCGGCGGTCTTGAGAAGGTCATCGCAAACCTGCTTCATGAATGCAGTGGTGATGAAAACGTAAAACATTCGATTGTTTCGCTTTCAGAAGATTTATCTTTTGCCCATGCGCTTCCTGAAAATGTTGAAATTCACACGGTAAACAAGAAAGAGGGATTAGACCTTCTTGCTCACTATCGTGTGGCTAAATTGCTAAAGAAAATAAAAGCGACAATTCTACACACCTATAACTTTGGAACACTCGAATACCATAGTTCAGCAAAAGTGTCTGGAATAAAAAAACATATACATTCAGATCACGGACTTGGCGGCGATCACCCAGATGGCAAAAACTCTAAGCATAATAAGTTTAGAAAAGTAATAAGCCACCTAATAGATGACTATGTCGTCGTATCTAATGATTTAAAAACGTGGGTTGTTGATACAGTAGGTGTTGACTCAAAAAAAGTAAAAGTTATCTTTAATGGCGTTCCAACCCATGAAAAATCAGCCTTACCATCTAAATCAATTAATAAACTAAATTTGTTAATTGTAGGGCGACTTGTTGAAGTTAAAAATCATCAAAGATTATTCGATGCTCTATTACTTGTTAAGTTAAATAACCCTGAGTTAGACATACACTGTGATGTTGTTGGCGATGGCCCATTACGTGAATTTCTGGAAGAAAAAGGCAATCCTCTTGTAACCTTTAGAGGCGAACAGAAAGATGTCTTTTCTTACATTGAAAAATGCGATGCTCTGATCTTAAGCTCAGACTACGAAGCAATGCCAATGACCATTCTTGAAGCGATGTCTGGATGCCGCCCTGTAATTTGTCCGGACGTTGGTGGAATACGTGATTTCCTTAGTGATGATGATGCTTTTATTGTTAAGCCAAAAAGCACTGAAGCTCTTTCTAAGATAATCACACAGTTGGCAAAAGAAGATGAAACTTTTTATTCTGATGTTGTCGATAGCGCACATCTAAAAGTAAGCTCTGAATTCAATGTTAAAGCCATGAGTAGAAAATACAGTGAGCTTTACGTAATTGAAGAAAAACCTTCAAAGGCCAAAGATGATGCATCTAAAAAGCCAAGCAAAGAAGAGCAAGCCACCACTGAAATTAAAAAAGAAGAAGCAGGTACCATTGTAGCAGAGCCACCTGCTAAAGATGACACGGTAGCTGACTCTGAACCAGCTAAAGATGAAATGGTTACTGATGACAAAGACAATGCCGCTGCTGACATTGAGGCTCAAAATGAGCACAACTCTGTTGTCATTACCGAACCAGTTGATAATATCATTAGCACTCCAGCTGAAGACGACGCAGTTATTTCTGAACAGAAAGAAACTGAAGAAAGCTCAAAAAAATAAATGTAGTTGAATAGTAAAAGGTGCTTAATTAGCGCCTTTTTTTTATTCAAAATAACCTTCTGAAAAAAGCGCCATATACTCATATATCGCATGTGATGTCTTTTTTAGGCTATCACTATTTGGAATGAATGAACTTGGAAAATGGATAACCAGTGCGCCTTTATTTCCATGATCAACAGCTGAAGAATAAACGGAAACACCTTCTCTCTCTAGGTACTTTGATGACCTTAATATATGACTTGCTGAAGTAACTAATACAAGCTTACTGTCGGGGAAGTTTTTAGCGACAGCCCGAGTTTCACTTGCGGTATCAAATCCTTCTGGCAGTTTAATTATAAGTGAGCTATCAACACCTAATGAAACCGCTAATGCTGCGCTGAATTCAGCTTCTGAAATTGAGTTACTGCCAAGTACGCCACCGGTTAATATTATTGGCAACCCTGTCTTTTTATGTAAGAGAACAGTATGAATAATCCTTCTTAGTGTGCATGTTTCATACATATCTGTAGCTGGCAGGTTGCTAATTTCATTATGGGCGCATGCCAATGTAACTATGTAATTTGCATCGCTCTCTGTACCATAAGCATTTAATTGACCTCTATCTTGTATAGGCTTCATAAGCATGTGGCTTGCGATTGGAGTTGCTAAAGCCCAAAGCATCGTAAATAAAGATAGAAAATATGGATATCTCCACTTTTTTAGTTTTTTTGACATTGCAAAAAAAACAAACAACGAAACTCCACCTAATACGCACAGAGCAGTAAGCGGATCAGTAAATATAGCCACTACTTTTTTGAAATAGAATAAGGCGCCTGGGTGCTCTATCATTTTGATTCATAACTCTTGAACCAAGTGATGAATTCACTTATTCCGTCCTCAAGCTTTGTTTTTGGTGAGTAAGAGTGATCTCTTATTAGGTCATCAACATTGGCAGATGTCACTTTTACATCACCGAGTTGCATAGGGAGCATTTTTTTTACAGCCTTAACACCTAGCTCTTTCTCGATAAGCTCAATAAATTTCATTAAGTGAACAGGGGTTTGAGCTCCAATGTTGTAAACTTTGTTTTGTATAGGAAGAGAGTCGCCATTTTCATCTATAAAGCAAGGTTTTTCCATAACTTTGACAACTCCACTAACGATATCATCAACATAGGTGAAGTCTCTCCAGTGGTCTCCGTTATTATATACATCTATTTCTTTGTTGTTTATTATTGAAGAAGCAAACTTCATAGGTGCCATATCTGGCCTTCCCATAGGCCCATAAACTGTAAAAAACCTAAGTCCAGTAGTTGGCAACCCATATTGGTAAGAGTAAACGTGAGCCATTAGCTCATTAGTTACTTTTGAAGCCGCATATATAGAAACCGGCTTATTTACTTCACTGTTAGTAGAGAATGGAACATCTTTTGAATTCCCATAAACAGAGCTTGATGAGGCGTAGACGAGATGTAGCACCTTTTGGTCTCGACAGCAGTTCAGTATATTTAAGAAACCAGTGATATTGCTGTCTATGTATGCTTGAGGGTTTTCTATTGAGTATCTAACGCCGGCTTGAGCTGCGAGGTTTACAACATATTTTGGGTTTTCTTTTTTGAATATTTCCGAAATTTTATCTAAATCTGAAATATCTTCTTTATAAAACGTAAAAAGGTGACTTAACTTCGAGCTCATTAATGAGTCTAGTCTGGCCATTTTCAGATCCACAGAGTAGTAATCGTTTAAATTATCGATTCCAACGACATTGAATCCTTTTTCCATTAATCTCATTGATGTATGGTAGCCTATAAAACCAGCGGCGCCAGTAACAATTACAGTAGTCATAAAATTCCTTTTTAGCAATAACAATATGCTTCTTAGCTATTTCTATAATATCACAAAATACTCTTTGTACTTTTATATAAATAAGCTTTTGTGATATTATCAATATAAAGTTAAGGAATAAATGGACTACTTTTTATGCATTATCTTGTAACCGGCGGCTTGGGATATATCGGTGGGCACATGGCAATTCTGCTCCACTCAGAGGGACATAAGGTAACCGTCTTTGATAACCTTTCAAACAGCTCCACCCTAGCTCTTGAGAGAATACAGGAAATTTGTGACTATAAGATAAAATTCTTTCAAGTGGACATTAGCGACAAAGAAGCTCTTCATACCGCGTTTTCTAGAGCCACAACGGACAATGCTTTTGATGGGGTTTTTCACTTCGCAGGCACTAAATCTAAATTAAATAATGATGAGTTTCATTTTGAAAACAGCACAAATGGGGCCATTACTCTTTTAGACGCAATGGATAAGTTTGAGGTTTTTAATCTAATCTTTAGCTCATCAGCTGAAATTTATCGAAAAAGCAATTCTTTACCAATAACTGAAGATTCAGAAATTAAATCTTTCGATTGCCATTCAGAAAGCATTATCGCTTGCGAAGCGCTTATGAAATCCTTAACAGCGAAGAATAAGCAATGGAAGATTGCTACCCTTCGATATTTTAATGTCGTCGGCGCCCATGAATCTGGATTGTTTGGAGAAAGTCCATCTAAAAACCAAAACACAAAAAAGACAAACTATATCCATACGTCATTTGACACCATTTATAACAATGGTAAAGACAACAAATTTAATCATTTAAGTGTTTTTCCAAACAAAGATAGTTCGCTTGATTACATACATGTTATGGATTTGGTTGAAGGGCATTATGCAGCCGCGAAAAACCTAAACAACCAGAATGGTTATGATTTTTTCAATCTAAGCAGTGGAGTTGAATATAGTGTAAAAGACATAATTTCTAGTATTTGCAAGAACATACAGTGCGCCGTTTTTTCGGCTCAAAAAAGCCCAACAAAAAGCATCAATAAATTTCTATTATCGCCTAAAAAAGCCTTCAATAAGCTAAACTGGCAAACTACACGTAACTTAGACGAAATGATATTGGATCATTACCGTTGGCAAAAAAACAGAATTCAATCAAAAAACTTATAGCTATGGAGTTAAAATGAGTCAAAAACTAAACTTTAAAATATCCACAAAAGATGGATTACTAGACCGAAGAGAAACGTTCAATAACATGAATGAATTCGAAGAAAAGATGGGGCCATACAGCGATCGTTCTATAGACGGTATTATGAAAATAGAGCCGGAAGATGAATCAACAAGAATGGCCGCTGAAATCCGTGCTCATCAGAATAAAGCTTTATTTAGTGCTGCGGAAAACTCTCCCTTGAGAGGAAGCAAAGATCCTATGCTTATGGGTACACCTAAAAAAGAAGTCACCGACCTAATAAAAGGGCAGTTGGAAACATACGGGTTTGCGAAAAAGGGCAACACCTTTTGGGTTAAAGGCAAGATGCTTGACAACGCAGCCAAACTCTTAACTGGTCAAGAGAAAGGAGGACTTATTACTTCTTGTAGGGAAGGCATTGATTTTATCTATGATCACGTTTCCGATATTGGCGTCGTTATTGACCGACAGAAAAAGGCAAGGGGCATAGGCGAACTTGAAGACCGCCCTATGGTTCCTACAATCCCACTTGTTATGGAGTATGGCTTTGAGGGCGTAGACACTCCAGCTCTTCGAATAAATCACGGTGCAGACTCACGAGCTTCAACCCATAGCAATATTCAGCACTTTAGTCAATTTTATGTCAAGGAAGGTCGAATGACTGCCGAAAATAAGACTATTGACCATCCTGATTTTCAGTACACAGGGCTTGAAAATGAGTTTCAGGAATTGATAAACAAAAGAGATTTATCTAGAGATAGAGAGGATGAGCTAGAGTTAAATATTGAAAAGCCATCTCTACGCCCATCTTAAATAACACATAAAAAAGCCCTGCAATTGCAGGGCTTTTTTCTTTTTGATTTTTAGTTTGGCCAAGCTACATTTAGCACAAACTCTTTTTCGTTGATGCGAATAAACTCTTCTTTAAATTCATGATGAGCAACCAGAAAAACCTTAACATCTGCATGTCTCGCTTCTTCAATAGATAAAAATTTAACTTTATCTTTATTGGCAATAGATCTAGGAATATCGTTACCATGCAAATTAGGCTCAACAATCATCAAATCTAGTAATGGTAAATTCTTTTGTATTTCGTTAACAACGTCAATTGCAGGGCTTTCTCTAAAATCGTCTATGTTTGGTTTAAAAGACACACCATAACAGGCAACAGTAACATCCAGCATCGCCTTACTTGGATTGCGAGCAAGATGCTTCATAATTAAAGAGTTAACTTTATCAGCAACCCACTTGGGTTTGCTGTTATTTATTTCTCGTGCTTCACGTATGAGCCTTGCTTGAGTTGGCGCACTATCAACAATAAACCATGGGTCAACTGCGATACAGTGCCCACCAACTCCGCAACCTGGTTGTAATATGTTAACCCTAGGGTGCAAGTTTGCCATCTGAATTAATTCCCATACATTAATAGACAACTTGTCGCAGATAAATGAAAGCTCATTAGCGAATGCAATATTTACATCACGAAAGCTATTTTCGGTTAACTTGGCCATTTCAGCGGTTCTAGCATTAGTAATGATACATTCGCCTTCAACAAAGAGTTGGTAAAAATCTCTCGCTTTAGCCGAACAGGCATATGAAAGCCCACCGATCAATCTAGCGTTCGTTTTTAATTCTTCAATAACATTTCCCGGCAGCACTCTTTCTGGGCAATATGCAATATTAATATCAACATTGCCATTTTCAATATTTTCTAAAGTAGGGAAGGATAGATCAGGTCTTAGTTCTTGAAGCCATTCCATCATCGAATCTGTAGCACCTACCGGTGATGTTGACTCAAGAATAACTAAAGCGCCCGGAATTAAACAAGGAGCTATACTTCTTGTGGCTTCCTTGATGTAAGAAAGATCGGGTACTCTTTCGTCTTTGAATGGAGTCGGGACGGCAATTACGTAAACATTAGCCCCCACAGATGGGCTCGTTCTAGCAACCAATTGCTCCGAACTCACTACCTTTTCTACAATCTCTTGGAGACCTGGCTCAACAATATGAATTTCACCACGATTGATAGTTGAACAAATTTTTTCGGATATATCAACACCGAGCACTCTCATTTTACCTGTGTTCGCCATGATTGCTGCTGTTGGTAAGCCTATATATCCTAATCCGATCATGTTAACTATCATTTTTATCTCCATTTTTAAAGTGTCTATCTGCAATTGCGTCAAGTATCCTATTCGTTGCAAGGCCATCTCCATATGGATTTGACTTTGCAGACATTTCTTTATATACCAAATCATCATTAAGAAGCTCTTCTACATTTGATGAAATTTTTTCCTTGTCTGAGCCTACCAACTTAACCGTACCGGCATCAATTGCCTCAAGTCTTTCTGTTAAATCTCGCATTACAAGAACAGGTTTTCCTAGCGAGGGCGCTTCTTCTTGAACACCACCAGAGTCTGTTAATATGAGTTTACAGTGCATCATTAAGTGTATGAATGGCGCGTAGTCTTGAGGTTTTATTAGCACAATAGAGTTAATGTCGCTCAGTGCTTTCTCGATAGGCTCACTAACCTTGGGGTTTGGGTGTAGAGGGTAAACTATCGCTGTATCTTTATTTTCAAGAGCTATTTTTCTTAAGGCTAAAGCTATACGCTTGAAGCCGTCTCCGTGACTTTCTCGGCGATGCCCTGTTACTAGTATGTAATTTTTGTATTTCGAAAGCACGGTATCAACCAATGAACTCATGCCACCAGCTAATTCAGGCTGTTCAAGTAATTTTTCTTTCATCCAAAAAAGCGCGTCAACTACGGTATTTCCGGTGATAACAATTTTGTTTTCTGCAACACCCTCTGCTCTTAGATTATTTGCAGATAAAGGCGTTGGTGCAAAGTGGAGATCGGCAAACACTTTTGTAAGCTGCCTATTTCCTTCTTCAGGGAATGGGCTGTATATGTTATTTGTTCTTAACCCCGCTTCTACGTGGCCTACCGGTATCTGTTCGTAATAACCAGCCAAAGCTCCCACGAATGATGTCGTGGTGTCACCATGGACAAGTATTCTATCGGGCTTTTTAACATTGTGAGCACTTGGGTCTTGCAGCACCAATGATAACTTGGTTAATATTCTAGTTGTTAGCTCCGTTAGACTTTGACCAGGTGTCATTATATCTAAGTCTATATCTGCTTTTACGCCAAAAGTATCCATTACTTGATCAAGCATCTCTCTGTGTTGAGCGGTTACGCAAACAACAGGATTGAATCGTGGGTCTTTTTTCATTGCGATAATAACAGGAAGCATTTTAATTGCTTCTGGGCGAGTGCCAAAAATGGCCCATACGGTAATGGGGGTAGAATTCATTTGCAACATCCTTGCGTTTAATGGAACAATTTCCTTTTTTTTTATAATATCACATTATTTTTTAATTTAAAAAAAAAGCCTATAAAAGGCTTTTTTTTTTGAGTTTTATTATAAGTGCTCTTCGGCAAAGGATGAAAGAGCACTTCTTTCCCCGCCTGGAAGATTCATTACTGCACCACCAGAGTAATTTTTCATTTTCTCTACTGAGTGAGTAAGCCCACTCGTTAGAGCTGTTACATATTTTGCATCTATTTGGCCCAAGTTACCAAGAACAATAAGTTTTGAACCTTTACCCATTCTTGTTATAAGGCTTCGCATTTGGTGACGAGTTAAATTTTGCGACTCATCAAGTAT
>JAYJMC010385435.1:0-10005 GCA_036873965.1 Neoagarum fimbriatum | reverse complement strand
CCGTGACGAGATGTTCGCTGGGTCTACCAGCATTGAGGAGCTATATGTGTGCGTGGGGTTCATTCATTATTTGGAGGCGTTATGCCATAAACAAAACCGTCAGAGCTCACCTCTCTCGGAGGGCTCAGTCGGCCGAGCACTCTGCTCTACGTTCTCTCGCATGTGCTCTGCTATTTATATACGAAGTACGAAGTACATTACTACACGATCAAAAGTACCATCCGCTAGACAGCATGGCCGTCACGGCCAACCGGCTGGGGACCATGAACACATTACAAATAGCGTTCTGGTCCTACAGTAACTATTAATAATAAGAGGCAGGAGGTCTGGTCGAGGCGCGTGTACCCTGCTCGTCTCTCGCAGTCCCCACAGCTAAGATTATACCACCTCTACTCATATGCTTTCTTCCTAATTCTGTAGAGTCCAACGTTACCCCACTTAGGCCCAGAGGAAGAAGCGAGTCTGCCTCTCAAAGTTGTTGCCCAACGCTACGCTACAGTGGGAAGTACTTGAAGAGATGAACTCCTCCCAGTCTCTCTGTCATACATTATTTTCTCTGTTCAATATTGTTTCAAGCGTTACCCTTCAACTTAGTCTCTGCCGTCTCTCCGAATATATAAGCCAAGACACTGCTGTTGATTGGCCTACCACTACACTGAACAATGTTTTCGTCATATTGAGTCTGTAGCATGGAATTGAGTGTCAGAAATTAAATAGGAAGACGTATATTCCGTGTGTTCAAATAATTAAATGAAACACGTCGTCACTCGGAATGCATGGAATCGAAATCAACCGTTTCGTATCCATTCCATTAATTTCTTGTGATGACAACCAGACATGTGGAATATTTTTCATTCTTGGAATGAATGATAGTCCGCACATCTGGTCGCATTATAGTATTAATACATAGGATTTGTGGTTGGTCGTGTCACCTGGCTGGCGTTTGTGCACAACAACAAGCAAAATGTTTTCATGTGTTTGGTGCTTCTAGCTCTTCCAAATAATGCAGCGAAACACTGACGTGGTTGATTCGTAAGTCGTTGACAGCCTTTATTCCAAATAGTAAAAATGGCAAGCCTCTTGTTCACTCTCTGAAGATTCAATGAGTTATTTGAAAGCACGGTCAAAACGCCGTTCCCTTTGGTGCAATTTTAAATGTTAAGGTCAACCTGATTGGTTCTCAGATTATGACAAACAATCGTATAGCACAGTTTGTAACAGCAGACAATGATTTTGTCTGTGATGAACATATTGGCTTGGTTTGTTGTTGCATTGTGCTTTGTCAGTGTTTTGACGATTAATACAAACAACAAAGAACCTCCTCATGCTATTACTAATGTCGCGCAGTAAGACGAGGAGAATCAACATGACACTGAGGGTCTTTGTCAGGTGTTTAGCGCGAGGTAGAGCCCAAACGACCTACGAGAGTCTGCCACTTACACGGCATATATATACTCTTGGCCCAGCCTGTACTTTGTGTTCCCCGCCACTGTTTTCCGTAGCGTTTACGTCGTTCTATCAGATAGCAGTATGTTTCCCCCTAACGACTCTTGTGACCGACACATGTCAGGAAGTCCTTCTGACCAAGTCTTCTTCCGCTTATGATACTCTACGAGTTGAGCTCGAACGTGAGGAGGTTGTATTCGCCAAGTTTAGAGCAGCCTGTTTACGCGGGAGGTGGTCGGGGGGGCGGCAAACGAAGGCTTGATAGGGCATGGCGCCATGGCTCGGTGGTCTGACCGACACCATTCTGATCGTATTGTCGTGAGTTCAATCCCGCTGTACAAATTCTTGCTTTTTGTTTTGGGGGCGCCTTTGTTTTTGGTGGTGCGGTTGCTTTTTTCGTGGCTGTTGACGACCGATGACCGCTGTGGCCGACCCGAACCCTAACCCCGACCAGAACCATAGCACTAACCTTAACCCGAACATTATGGAGCGACCTGTGCTTGGATGCTGTGCCCTGGAAAGACTATGAATAGGTCGATTCGGCCGGCACATGGGATGCTGTGGCTTGAAAAAGACTGTGGAGGTCCGCACCACCCATATAATTTTCCTCAAATGTTCTCCTCTAAACTTGGCTAATATGTACAGAGACAGAGTTTGTTGAAAAACAAATACCCCGTACGCAGCAAAAAAATCTCGAAGAATTTATACTACTGCTGTATACGGATTAAGTATATACTATACGTTCTCACAAACGATGTCAAATGCCCACACAACCACAAACAAATCATTCGTATGATAAAATAATATGATATCATATCATACGACCAGATGTAACATTGTGCGGACTATCATTTATTCCGAGAATGAAAAAGATTCCACATGTCTGGTTGTCATTAGGTCATCACAAGAAATTAATGGAATGGATACGAAACGGCTGATTTCGATTTCATGCATTCCGAGTGACGACGTGTTTCATTTCATTATTTTAACACTCGGAATATACATCTTCCTATTTAATTTCTGACACTCAATCCCATGCTACAGACTCAATATGACGAACACATTGTTAGTAGGGTCTGCAGGCTTTATATAACTGTTGTTGTTCTCACATTAACTCATCGCCACACGGTACGGTCACATTAACTCATCGCCACACGGTACGGTATGGCATGGTGTGTGGTGTGGCACGGTATGTGATATGGTATGTAGGTGGTATGGTATGATGGTACGGTTTGGTGGAAATGTTACATGGTTAAATATTGTCTGGTGGTACGGTATGTTTTAGTATATAAGGTCTGTTACGTCGTATGAATATCATCTGTAACGACCTAATATATCGATCATCGGAACATACTAATATAAGTTCCAAAATATAAGGTATGCGGACAGACAGACAGACAGACAGACAGACAGACAAGAATCGAATTCCCAAAATAGAGACTCAGTTTTGCAAACTGAGAACTACAGTGGCGAATGCGAGTTTCTAATTTTCGCGACGCCTTTTTCTTTTTTAGAGACCACAAACCAACACGACAACAAGAAGAGCGCCAGCTCTACGCCGTTGCACAGGAACACCAGGGTGACCGCCGCTGCTGCCGCTGTCCTACGCCCTTTTATACTACTGCTGCTTTTGCTGCTGCCGTACTCTGCTGCGCTGGCTGCGTTGTTTTTTAGGGCCCGCTTTCGACCTGGCTAAGGCCGGTTTCCTGAAGCGTACGACGTCCAAGTAACCAACACAGATAACAAACTAACAGAGACAACTAACTGCTGTACAGCACAGCACCACCACCGCTGAACAACTTGTACGCCGTTGCACAGGAAGGCTTGGGATGGTCGCTGCTGCTGCTGCTGCTGCTGTGCTGCTGCTTTTGATATTGAGACGACTACATCAAGAACAACAACATCAACTAACTGCCGTCCACCATACGGACGCACTCAAAGTTGATGGCGGTTACCAATGTCCTGCTGCGCGAGCTCCTACAATAGCGACAGAGATTATACGCTGGTATCACACGTATGCATACGTATGTACCAGGTGCAGAACATGTACTTTTTATGTTTACGTCGTTTCCATTCGTTCGTTTGCGTGGTATATGCCCGGAAAAAGTTTGAAATTACGACGGAAATGAGGATAAATCAGTCAGCATCGTACTCTTCTTGAAAATGCGATAAATTCAAAAATGAGCATCGTAATCAGAACCAAACATCGTATGTAAACATATAAGGGGATACGTGGTTTTTGGTTCAATCGGGGGTTCTGATTACGATCGGTCCCCCGTATCGAAGACAACAAAGACAACCGCATAGAAGGCAGAAATACGTACCAGGTAGGATTTATTTGTAACTTGACTTTCAGGTTGTTTTCATGCGTTCGTTTTCGCGGTTCACAGCAAAAGTTTGCACTTCAGACGGAAAACAGGATAAATCTATCAACAGGGCGTTGTTTTCCAAGCGAATTCTTTCGGCATGCTCTGCAGCACATGGACTGTGACCTGCTTGTGATAAATGCAGACAATGCACGAAGACTGGCGGCTATGCGGGAGAAAGCGAACGAAATGAGCGATCCAGGGTATAGTTTGGATGTTTCATTTCTCTCGTTATGAACTCACCCTGACCCCTTTCGCGTCAAATCTTCGCCAGGCCCTTGCTGTCGTGTGGGCTGAGCTGGAGTTGTCCGGTCGGGTCGAAAGGTCTCCTCGCGGGTCTTTCCTCAGATGGATTAGCGCCACGGGGTGATGTGTCGAGTTTATGGGCAATACACACACCCCCGATTGCGTAATTCCGCTGTTTTATTTAGGAAAACTAGGATGCATGGTGAGCCATTTTGTTTTTTGAAGCACCTGTTACACTCCAATCCTTTTTTTTCTGTCATAGCCCATAAGATCGCGATGTTGATTGAAAATGGGGGCCCATTTCCGGTTGGAGGCCGGCCCGAAAATGATAATCGATTTTTTTGACCCGAAAAAGCGCCAGTTTCGGGTCCATAATATTGAGGATGGCGTAGACAAAAACGGTGCTACTGCCTGGTATCATACTCTGGTAAAACATTCTGGTACTAACAGGTATGGTCCATGCTGAGCGAGTCTACATTCACCTTTGAAAAATAAGGTTGTGTGGGTATGTGCGACCTGACATTAAGCCTCGTACTCGTATTGCTCGTACGAGTAGTCGAGGGGAATACAGCAGATCATAAACGATGCCACCTTCACTATTTATAGTCTTGAGTCTACTGCTGCATATTTGTACTTCTATTTAACCGGGTCTGTTTGTATTGTAATGGTACCGTTGTCTAAGACCAGTACTTGGTATGTCGGTTGACGGCACCCTGGCCCCTTGACGGACGGCGTACTAAACCACTTAGCACCCAAAGCCCAAAGACCAGGCCAGCTCGCGGACAAGCGTAGTGTACCTGATATTCAGCTCTCGGATTGGACAACATGTTATGGATTTCGTCTGCACGTGCATCATGCACATTCCGATCTGGAGGTCACCTCTTTGGCGAGCAGGTATAATAAGGTCTCATACCAAACACCGTGTTTACTATTGTTTCCTCGTGGCACAAGCAGGACATTCTTGCAATATCGTCACGCCGAAGCCTACTGATTCATGCATACCTGGTAGACTAATACCTGGATGAGCGCTCTCCATAGCGGCCTGAGGGTCGTATATCGGAGGCCTAGTACCCCCTCAAGTCGGTCACTGTTCAGTAACTGACTCTCGAGACTAAGAAACGCAAGGGGCAAGGAAGGCAGTGACCAGAGGATCTACTGTACACGGTTCCTGCTTGGACACGCAGGGAGGCTTGTTTCCTCGGGGTGGCGCATCAGTGCCCCCCCCTATGCCAGGCCCTAAAAGTAAACCCTGTCTTGATCCACTGAACGAGTAGAACACCATTATAACACTATCACCCAGTTTGCAACAACTAGACTCTTGAAACTACGACGTGTCGCGTTCTACCGTACCGCCCCACTGGAGTTACGTAACGCATCTCTGTACATACTCTATCCATAGATCACGCGTGAAAATAGAGACCACTAGTTATATCAACAATACAGACAACACTGTTTATATAACTATACTGCGTTCGGTTAAGATATCTGGAGCGACGGCGCGTAATCCACCAAGCCAGTATGGTCCACATCACCAAGCTTCACCAAGCTTGAAAACTGTACAAAATACTACGGTAATCCGAACAACATAACCTCAACTCGGGCTGGAGCAAAGCCCTGAAAACCATATACGAGCACCCTGGGAGAAAGTTTGTGGTACACGGCCACAAAAGCGCTCAGGCTCTAAACAACGACGCAGCGCCTGGGGATTGAGCCCTACCACACGCAGAGGCACCTCAGAGTCGACAGGCATGATATAATACACTGATGTTGCGCAAAGACAATTTGCGCAGTCGACACCAAAAGTAGTTATCTACTGACGTTTCCGTTGGCGAACAGGCCGCTTAATTGTGATCGCACTATATACAAGGTATACAGGCAAGCAACGAAGCCCGACGCCCCCCTCCCCCTCCACGACAGGAAGTATTGTGAGGTAATCACGTACTCCATCAACTCATACTTACACGCACACATACCTCGCAACCTTGGTACAATCTTGCAACGAGTTGCACACACAACTGGCAACGAATGTCGGAGTGCATGTCACCCGATTACCCAACACATTTCCTCTGGCTACCGTCCGCCCCCATTTCCGCATCGCGGGCAACGTGCTACCTCATGGCCTTGGACTCGCAAAGAGACACAATACACAAAGGTAGCAGTGAAATATGAAAACATTAACACAAGAGAATGAAAGGAAAGTTAGTGTGGTATTGTACTCGCCTGTAAATACCTGGCCATCGCCCTATCAGCAGTATTTATGCTTCCGGGCAAGCAATACTGATGTGTATGGAAGTATCCAATATAGACGATATCAACCCTACCGCACGCGATCAAAATACACCCAGCAACGCAGCCTGCATATGGTACAGCAGTAACTGCTCCCGGTATTGCGTCGCTACATCCGTTCGGCGACCGAAGCTGCTCGTGCACGCATGGCTCTGACAGCAATGCGACCAAACCAACCGAAAAACAAATAAACACGTGAGCGTTCATTGACGTCGTAAATACTACCTGGCACAAGTGACACGCCTCTTGGAGGGCTCAAGATAACAATTACATACCAGTATAAAAAACAATTGCAGGACCTCAACAAAAGATAATGAAAATAAATTTAGTTTTTGTGTATTGTGCTCGCCTGTAAACACATCATCACCGCCCTATCAACAGCATTCATGCTTCCAGGCAAGCGTGACGGCTGCACACGGAACTATCCAATATCGACGATATCAATCCTACCGCAAGCGATCAAACTACACCCAAACACATGCATATGGTATAAACGGGGTATTGCGTCGCTACGTCCATTCGACGACCGTAAGCAGCTCGCGCACGCTTGGCTCTGATAGCACTGCGACCGCAAGGACCGAAAAACACACCAAAACGCGAGTGTTCATTGACGTCGTAACTACAACTTGGCACAAGTGATGCGCCTCTTGGGGGGCGCAGAAACAAACTCTTGAGTATATCAGCGTCACCATCGACGCCTCCTTCTGTGACCTCTTCTGCCCGTGGCCGTATGAGCACGGCAGCCCCACGTTTATCATTAAACGAGCGTCGAAGAAACAAAACGGTGCCCAAAACAAAACACGAACGTACTTACTTGAGCCGGCTAGACGCCTGGCTGGAAGAGTACGGCGGTACATACAGCTTTGAATTTGAAAGCGATTGCAAGCATCTACCCCACAAATAGAATGAAACCCCCGGCCCATTGCCCCGGGAGCCAAATGGAACGGCATGGACACCATCACCAATTACAACGGCGATGGAAGAGCGTTAGCTGTGCAACACGCGCCGCAGCTCAAACAGAGATATTTGTGGTCACCCTCGCGTCCGAAATCGCGGTCGCGTTGTAGCTCGCATTCGAGGCGTCCCTGTACAGCAACGCGCCAGTTTCTGCGTCCGGGGTGCCGGCCTTCACTGTGTCGGTGGGAGGCGGCTCCTGGAGCGGCTGCAGGTCTCTGATGAACAACAGGTCCGCGCGGTCGGTCTGCGGGCCGATAAACTTGGCCGAGCGCGTGATGAAGAGGGCCGCGAGAGAGGCGCACGTGATCGGCGCGGTGATGTTCGGCTGCCCCGAGAGGGCGGCGAGGATTAACGGCGACGCGAACGGCGTCCGCGTGACCGCGACGTTGAGGCCGGCCGCGAAGCTCATGCACAGGAGGGCTGGGGTCGCGGACACGATGGAATCCGGCAAGAACAGGTCGGTGAGCGGCAGGAGACCGCGGCCGAACGAAGCGCCGGCGAAGAAGAGGGGGAATATGAACCCTCCCTGCCAGGACCAACGAGAAATAATAATTGCCAAAAGACGTTTGGGGAGAAAACATCACCGTTGTAAATGGGAAGGGCAGGGCAACGCGGGAGGGGGAAGGTGGTAAAGTGCTTGAGCACGGAAAGCCGGGTCGCGGAAAAGGGACTTGTGTGCATGGTTGCGAGCTTGCGATTCAGGCGGAAAAAGAGGAGACACAAAATTGTACTCGGGTGGCAGAACTGAAAGTAGTTGTGCGTCACCATTTTCGGTGGCGAGCTGATCCAAGCAGTGTTTCTGACAAACACCACATCGACAAATACGTGTAAACAACACGATAGCGGGCCGCGAAGTGACGTCGACAAACCAATCATGCGCTGCACAACCCCTCCGGTGAGTGGGTACTACAGTTTCTGCCCCAAGTGTGGCTTACCCGGAATCCTGATTGCACGGCGCAAGCGATGGCCAATAGCTTTGCCGCACCCACGAGCATGTACATCGGGGCAGACTCCCACGGGTACCGCTCGAGCCCGTAGAAGAGACCTCCCTAGGTGACAGGAAGATGGTGGTCCGCGACGAGCGTTAAGACGGGCAGCACGGATGGCGGTCAGTACCCTGATGCTTTGATGTGCAACTAGTCGCATCTGATCGGCACTCGCCATCGTCGAACAACGCGCATCGTTGGCTGGAGACACTCCGACCAAATGTTCGAAGTCGGCCAGGAAATGATACCCTGTACTAATTCTGTAAACAAGAGCAATACGTAACACGATGCGCCTAGGCAGGCAGTTAAATAACGTTTTACAAGGTCAGCAATGAATTTGATCCTCGACAGTAATCATCCCGAACGCCGGATCTACAAGACACGCCGAACCGTTTCCCGGCATACTACAGCAGGACTCCGTTTTGAACCGATTCGCTCGGGATTGACCGGTTCTTGTCGCACAGACTGGCTAGGCGCACTGGGCACACTTCACTCTTCACCACCACCTTCAGGCCGGTTGTCTACATCTCACTTGCCTTGGCCACATTTGTTATTCTTACCTGCGGCCAGATATACGGCAGGTCTTTGCCCGGCTCGGCAATACATCCGATTTCGAACTCCGACCAGAACATGGACGGAGGCACGAGGATACCGATGATGGACACGCAAAGCCCACCCAGGGCGGCCAGAATGATTGGAGACTTGGTATCCTCAACGTAACCGAAGCCAAGGGCTCTCACCCCTTTGCCGACTGATCGGAAAAGGCTGGGATTTGTAAAACACGGGGAAAAGCGCAGGCGAAGGAACGAGACTAGCCTGAGCGAGGTGACGATTGAAAGGACGTCTCATAGGGGGAAGGCAGGTGCTCAGGGACTTACCGTGGAGGGCATCCTTAGGATTCAGCGTGGGGGTGGTTGTGATAGTCTTCGTCAGGTCAGTCTGATGTTTTCCTGGTTTGTGTTCCTAGAGAGCTACACCAGAAAAATGAAGCCTAGCTTCACTTCTTGACAAGGATGTTCCTTATACGCGAACCGAGCGTGACAGCACCATGCATACATTGAGCTTAACCCAATACGGACGGTGAGGCTGCCAATAGTGGGGGCCGAAACTCGATGTTACGGCGTCAGAAAGTAAGCGTGGGAACGTCATATGTAGATGGCGAGTCTAAAATATATCAGAAACGTGGGTGACGTTGTCGACCGCTATAGCCGGAACTATTTCCTTTCTTCGGTTTGATGTTGGTAAGATCCAAAGGGAAAGGGGGCAAGAGAGTGGGTCGCGGCGTCGAACGGAGACCATGACACAACTTGCGAGCGGGTGTCATCAGGGTCGGGCATCATGGGGGAAATCTAATGGGACTATATTAAAGTGAAGTATTGAGGTATTCGTACTTCTAGGTTGGCAGGCAAATGCTCCCATGTAGAAAAATGCGCTTTTTTATTCATCTTTGACATGGGTGTTGCGAAATACATGTGATATCTACGCACCCTATCCTATATGCAACCATCACTGCCATAATTACCGGCACACCTTGAATCACAGTGACTTAGGATGTTAGCGGAGTGTCCGCATGCGACATTGTGTGCCAGTTCAGAGGTTTAGCGCGAGCCGCTGTTGGGCCGGCTAGTGAGCTTCGCCCAGAATAGATATATCATGTTGAAACGTGGCGCTCTCTGCACCCCCATGAAGAGGACAAAACAAGATATGAGAGACAGTTG
>JAYJMC010383276.1:0-10105 GCA_036873965.1 Neoagarum fimbriatum | reverse complement strand
AATACACAACGGAGAACCAGAAATGATCAAGCTCAAAGTCGAATGCAAGAACACCGGGAAGGCATGACGGATATACAACGAGCAATAGGAGTTGAACGGGCAAGACAGCGAAGGCAAACAATTCGGAACCGGTTAAACCAGGAACTAGATGTGTTTGGTTTGACAGAAGAAGAATTTCTGCCTTTGATTGAATCTATAACAAGAGAGATCAAAGAAAAGGGTCATACCGATTTTTTCAAAGATATGGAATCAAATGTTGACAAGTCTTTGTTGTTGTATTATTTGAACTCTGATATGTTTCGCTTTGGAGAATATCGAGAATTTGATTCCAAGTGGGAAGGGAAATCCCCTGAAGTGGAAAAGATAGAAAGTGCCATCTTAGCAGAGGCTTTAACACCCAAGGAGAAAGGAAACGTGGTGGTTGGTTTCACTGGTGATTATACATTCACTGAAGGATGTTTGGTTACATGTGGTGCATGTGGTGTTCGGGAAAACCATGTGTCAGTTGACCAGTAAGTTTGTGTTTCATTGGATGACCCTCTTTTGAATTCTCTCAAGTACAGTGAAGATGAAACAATTGACCATGAGACAAACATCACGAATGCTAATGGCGTATGCATTCCCTTGGAGGCACCATGGTGGGATCAACATGCTGATGAGAGGGACTATGTCAATCCTATGGAACAGTTCAAAAAGGTGCAACCGTTTGATGTTGTCTCCGCAGTTTATTACAGAAATGTGTGGTTCCATTTACATCCTGAAGTGGTTACAAGTGATGGTCTCACACGTATATGCCCCTCGTGTATACGGGTTTTAGAGAAAAATGCAGTACCTAAACGTTCCATTGCCGCAGGGGTTGATTTTGGTTGTTATCGCCGGATTGGTTTAACGGAACCCAATACACACGAACTTCTTATCCTGTCAGCTTATCGGATATATTTCGCTACTATCAAAGTGTCTTCAAATACTAGCGGGAAAGTGAACTTTGATGTTGGGAGTTCCTTCAAGGGGAATGTGGTTATGTTTCTACAAGATTCTGTCAGTTGGATGAACGAGGCTGTTGAAGAGGAAACTTTCTACTCCGCCCAGCGTATGGGTCAGTTGTTGAAGGTGTTCATGTTGGATCCAAAAGGCATGTCAGATCGTAGAATGGAGAAAATGTGCAGAAGTTCGGTTTTATTGGCACGTCCTTGGGTATTGTACCAATGGTTTGCTGTATTGGGCAAGGTGCATCCACAATTCCAGGATATGGTTCTTCCATCTTATGAAATTCTCGTGAAAAATGTGGGGATAGCCAATGCTGATATTATGGAGGATGCCACTGTTGTGACAGACAAGACAGTTCTGGAGAGAGAACAACAGCTGGGATCGGATGTGGCGCAAGTACGTAATACTGAAGTCGGTGATGATATGGCACAGGCAAGTATGAATGGTCGGGATAACAAGACATCTGAAAATGGTGGGGATGGTAAAGAAGGTGGTGACATTTACTACGATGCCAACAGTTGGGTGGATGATACAGGTGTTAACCCTGGTGATATGACATTGTTTTATGATACCAACAATTGGGTGGATGATACAGGTGTTAACCCTGGTGATTTGGTGTCCTTCTATGAAGACAAACACATGCAAGACTCGTATCAAATGGGTGATGCTCGGAATATTGACAACACTGACAACACAGTGATGGTAGATGTTTACCATGACACAAGTGATGGTGTTAACCCAGATGACATGATGTCTTTCTTGGAAACAAGGAACATGGAAGATGATATGAGTAGAATTGGTATGCAATGCGACCATGGTGTTGATGATGTTGACAATGTATCATGTGCTGAAGACAGGAATACTGAACCCATTGGATCCCTCTCCCATTCCTTTGTGATGACAGCTCCAGAAGCTGCTGTGTCTGTTCGTGACATGCCGGAGGAATTCTTTCTGAAAAAAGCTGCAGAATACATGGTTGTTGGACACAGAAAGGGTGGTCTCGACCAAAAGAAATCTTCAGAGGAAACTGGGGGTGTCAATGATAGATATGATGATTGTGATGGTGGGGGACATGAAGGAAGTGATGACAACAGTGAGAATGGTGAAAGTGAAAGTGATGGTGATGGTGATGGTGATGGTGATGAACAGAGCTATGAAGGTGTTGATGAAGAACAAAACAATGAATATCTTGGCCTCGATGGTGATAATGATGGTGATGAAGAAGATAATGACAATGACAATGACGCTGGTTTGTTGTGGTGGAAGGAGCTTATTGCTGAAGAAGCCAGGAATCGCAAAGAACACGAAGAACAGATAAAGAAGACAGAACCGAAGTCTTTGAAAGGAAATGGAACCTGGGGTATCAAGCGAAAGGTGGAGATAGTCAATGAATTTGATCTAGGGGAATCCCTTCCGGCTGGTGCATTCCCAACGGTTTTCATGTTGGGTAAGGTGTATGGGAAACACTTTGGTTCCATGACACCTATTCAGCGGAAACATTTGCTTGGTCAACATACACTCGTCCCTGGTCGTAACCGAATGATGTTGGCTTATTTGTTGAATGCTACACAGAAGTGTGAAGTAATGAATGGTGTGAATGTTCATGTGAACTCAAATCCACGATCTGTTGAGTTTATAGACAAAGCCATGAAGGATCCCCTCAAAATGAAAGAAATAGCCAGAGGGATTGCAAATGAGGAGAAACCCACCAAGGAAACAATGAAACTGGCTCGGGATTTCGCGGGTCATCTGTATTTTTCTGGTCGGTCTGTATCTTATGGTGCTGTTTCAGGACAGAACTTAACAAGTATGCTTATGGAAACGGATAAAAGACTCGGACATCCATGTGGTTGGTTGACCATTGGTTTCGAAGATCGTAATGATCCACGGAGTTTGAGAGCCTCGATGCATACCATAAACAATGAGCAATTTCCTGCTGTTTTCGAAGAAGGCAGTCTATATGGTCAAAATGGACAGGATTTTGTTTCTAAACTTCGTGCTGTGTCCTCCTTGGTGGCAGAAGGTGTGGAAATAAAAGACGAGTTTCTGAAAAACAATCTGTCAGAGGAGCATAGAACAAGAAAGGCAATGGAAGATCCTATCACGTATGTTCGTGAAAGTATTGATTTGATTCACACCGTGATGACACAAATTCTTGGTGTTCAACCAGATGGTTTTAATGGTTGGTGGGATGAAAAAAAGACGAAGTTCTTTATGGAAACCAAAGGTGTTTTTGGGCATCTAACAGCAGTGATAGGTGTACCAGAGGATCATGCCAAAGGAACATTGCATTATCATTTTTTGTTGTTCGGTGGTTTGTCTCCTTATGTGTTGCAGAGGTTTGCTCAAGTGATGGTGTTACGTGATGCATTGGAAACAACTCTTGATTCTATGTATAATGGAGAACTACCCCTTGACCAACATCTGATGGAAATTGGTCGAGAAGCTGTAGTTGGGAAACTCGCACGGAAAGTTGGAGTGAAACGTGGGGAAGCTGTGCAACCCCTTGGTCCTCTTCTTCATCGACCAATCCCCACCGTGGTGATCAATGAAAATGGAGAAATATTACCTGATGATCTACTTAGAGCCGTCCAGAGTCAAATTCGTGTGCAAAACTGGCATCACCATCTCAAGACTTGTGAGAAAGGTGCTATGGGGGTATCGGGATGTCGGCTTTGTATGCCATGTGAAGAGTTATTTGCCACTGTGCCTGTGGTTGTCCGGCAGTTGCATCTGAATGGAGGACCAGGTCTGCGTACTCTTCAGGATGCATTGGATGATGGAAACCGTACATTTGACTATCAACATGGGATGTATGAAGTTGTAACTATGGTGTTTTCAGATGGAAACCCGTTGTATGGTGATGGTGATTTTGATTTCCTTGCCCCACAGAAACCCAAAGAGGCCATTGTTTGGGAATTGAAACGGAGACATCTTTCTCTTGCCGATACACCCCTTCCTGTTATCAACAAGTCTCGAATAGATCCGGTTTCTTGGGCTGAGTATCCAGAGGACTCTGGTGTGGTGTTTATCTATAACCGAGATGAAATACTTGATTGGTTAAAGAAAGAAGTGTTGGTGTTTTGTTTGAAACCAGATGCAATGGCCCGTTGGATGCGACAAGTTTTGGATAAGGAGATATGTTATCTTTTTGACCACATTGAGGACAAGTTGTCTAAGGCCAATGGTTATATCAGTGCCCACAGTTTGGTTTTGGCATTATGTACGGGTGGACATAACAACAGCCAGTTGTTGGGTAGTAGTCATCAGGCCAAAGCAGCAATGAACTACATCAGTCCGTATATGGAAAAAAGAAAAACACCATTGTTACATTCATTGTTGGTGTTGGAACAAGTGATGAGACTTGCCAAGAAATATCCCACCACAAGCACTGACGAGCCAGGATCACCACGCAGGAATGCAATCTATGTGCTGGAAAAGTTTTTGAACAAGGTGAACATGGAAATGGAACTATCGGATTATCAAGTAGCTGCTGCATTGCTCGGATTGCCAAGTATAATTCGTACGGATCCCTTCACTTACTTGAATATGCGTGGTGCTGGTAATTATAGCAAATGGGTGGAAGAAGAGAAGAAAATAAATGAGCAAAGCGACCAAGTATTTACACGACAGAATGATGCACTTGATCTGGCAGAACGTAATAGGGTGGAATTGAATGGTGAGGATGATGTTGATGCTGATGATGCCTTTTTGTCGGAAAATGATGATGAGGATGTGGGTAACAACAACAACCCTGGGGGTCTGGGTAACGGTGGAAATGTTGAACCGGTGTCTTTGGAGGAAATACCCAGTAACAATGTGTATGCAGGACCTGTGAGAATGTATACTGTACCGCAAGATCCAATGGTTGTAGGTTCGAAATGTATCAAGGTCCCAGTCAAGTTGGCGTCTTATCATGCAAACCGAGGGGTGCCATTGCGGTGTTTGAGTCGGTTAGAGTATGCGGCAATAATACAAGTCAAGGATGTCAAGGACCCAACAAAGAGTTCAGTGCGCAAAACCAATTTCCCTTTCTCGGAAAATCATATATTGCACTTGACTCATGCCCAGCAGTTGTGTGCCAAACAAAACACAGTGATTGTATGTACAAAACCACCACCTCATCCAGGTCCTCGGCCAGTGACAAGTGTTAACTCAGCAGGTGTAGACGTTGTGGCTTCGTGGACCAAGAAGGCAAATGATTTTGCCCGTTATGTGTTGTTGTTATGTCGCCCTGAACCTGATTGTTATTCTGATGAACAACCCAATCTATATCAATATGATTGGGAAACACTAACTCAGTGGATTTTTGAATTGAAGAATGATAACAGATTGCTTTCCAAGTTCCGATTGGTTGCAGTTTATCGTCGTTTTTGTGAGTTGAGATGTAACTTGGCCACAAGCACTATGTTATCTCATTACAGGAGACGTGGACGAGATTTGTGGACCAAAAACAAATCCACGAGAATTGCCCGAGATGTTGATGAAGAAAAAGCTCGTGTTACCCGCAACAAGTTAGCCCCTGGTGATCCGTTGTCGCAGTTGCTTTTTGAAAGTGAACATCAAAGTTTGACGAAGAGACAGAATACCCATACAGCCAACGCTTTGGATTTTGAAGATAAAGAAACCAGTGCATTTTCCCGGTGTTTGCCTCAACTTCTACCATTAAATGAAAGTGTTGTCCCCGTCGAGTATATTCCAACACAGGTACCGAAGAAAAGCACTTTTCAGTTTGTGGATATATTGAACCGATGTGATGGGGATGATGACACATTTGGTGAGTATATTTATTGCCAGGATAAAATATGTGAGGGTGTGAAAGCCGTTAATCCAAACAAAGATGATGTGCCTGGTGTGGAAGTAAACATGGACGACGATATGGGGAGTATGGATGGAAGAGATGACAATGGGTTTGTCTTAAGTGTTGAGGAAAGAGTTGTGAACCGTCTTGCAGAGTTGAAAAATGTCCTGAACCGGGAACAATTCCAAGTTGCCAGTACCTATGGTATGTCCTTTATTGGTGGGTCACAACCACTTGCTCCGTCGGTTGCCTTTTGTTTGGGGATGGGTGGAACAGGGAAGACTACAGTGGTTCAGGCCATGGATTCTCTGGCAGATATTGTGGGTGGTACCATTGTAAAAACTTCGTTCAACAATATCAATGTGCTTCCATTTGAGAATGCTGATACAACTTCTATGATGTTCAAATTGAAAGGTGAATTGGATGTCCTATCAGTTCGGGATTTACCCATGACCTTCTTTGAAAAATCAATTTTAACCAGAAAAGGGGTTCTCTTGCTTGTTGTTGATGAATGTTCTAATCAATCCACATGGAGTGTGGCCAAAATGGTACATGTGATCCAAGAACAAATGCGGAGAGATGGACGACCACCTATATCCATCCTTTTCATTGGGGATCCTAATCAATTGGGTCCGGTGATGGCAGGGTTACCGGTTTGGCGCATGATGATGGAAATGTTGCGGGCTCAGTTCTCGGCAAAGATCAAAAGCATGTTGGAGTGTGGGAGTGAACCTCCAAGAAAGAAACACAAACGGAGTGCAGATGAACGTGTGGAATTGGACAAAGCTATCAATGGAATTGATAACCCTCGGAGGATCGGGGCCCAGCATTTCATGAATGCAAAGTTCATTGAGCTCACTCAACAAATGCGTTCTGTTGATCCAAAACACACCGCGTGTGTTACAGCAATGTATCATGGTGAACGAGTGTCAGGTGCCAATATCACACAGCAATATAAGACCCTTTCACAGGATGATTATTTGAAACATGATGAGACAGGGTGTTATCATGATGGCCAACGAACGGTGTGGTTGGAGAACCAGTTGGAGAAGAAAAATCTATCGTTATATTGTAACACTCCAGGACAAGTGGAGAATACAGTGATTGGTGTACCAAGTGAAGATGAGTCTACCATTCCTGTACCCATTCCATCAGAAACAAGGCAAAACCTGGGACAACATTTGCTGCTGGAGAAATTGTTGAACAAAACACGGGGATTCAAAGAAGAGGACTATATGGATATGTTTGATGGAATTTCGTGTCGTTTGCGAAAGGTGAACAATGCAGAAGATGAAGAAGAAAGTATTCAGAAACACCACTTCCAGGTTGATCTGGAAACTTTCATGTTCTGTCGTTATCACTCTTGTCAACCTTGGTTTGAAGCCCCCATTGTTTGTGGAACACATCGATCAAGAATGTCATTGACACATGAAGCCGCTGTGAACTATGCTGCAACGGTTGGTCAAGTGGTGGTTCGATGGCCTATGGAGTTTCAAGATTGGGAACAAAAACCAGAATCTGGTTTGGTGGGAACCTGTATCGACAATGATCCATGTTTTCATCAATATTTCGTGGGGGGAGGTCATGGTTGTTTCAATGCTACTATCAACAAAGGAGTTGGTTTTGTCAATGCTACACCATTGGTGTTTCATTCTATTTGTATGGAAACACCAGAGAAACAACATGACTATGAGGAACGAGTGAGAAACGCACAACCTGGTGATGTGATTACACTTGTTGAAAAACCGATGTTTGTTAATGTTGCGGTGCATCCAGATGACATGACACCAAAAAAGGTGAAACGGTTGGAGAAAGTCTTTCAGGAAGCAGATGCAACCTTTCTGGATGGGCAATCGTTATCCACTTTGCAACGTGATTCGGGGTATATTGTGGTGCCTATTGAGAGTAGTGCCAAAGACAGGGACTATAAGGTTGTTCCTGTACGAGGATGTAAAAGAAACATGTACAAACCGTCACGGGTGAAGTTGCGATCTGCTTTTCCAGTTACACTCATGTTGACAATGACAGTGAATCGTTCTCAAGGACAAACAATGCGGAAAGAGATCTTGGCATTGTCTTACAATTCCATTTATGCGTTGACATATGCACATCTCTATGTAGCCCTGTCACGAGTTCGTAGAGGTCGTGATATACGTCTTTTGGTGTCTGGGAAAAACAGAGTGACCATGGCCAGTTCTTTGGCTTATATTTCTCTGTTGCGACCAGACACAGCCATGTTGGCAATGTTACATGGTTTCAGAAGAGGAAGGGGACCCACTTTGGAGCGATGGACCGAAGGTGGTTTTGATAAAGACTCAGCAATTGAAATGTTGGTGTGTCTCGAAGGTCAAGGGTGATGGGGTGTGGTGAAATGTGTACAATGGTTTGGTGTGTATCTGTGAACAGTGACTATTGGGGGAGTGAAAGTAAAGAGTTTTATTTAAGATGTGTTTGATGCTATGAGTTATAAACTAGAAAATATTGCTGACTCTTCCGCTGAAAGGGTGGTCTTGTTGGAGTTCTTCCCTACCACTGCTGTCTTAAGATAAGACGATGAGCAGAGAACAGGGTAACACACGGACCGGGAAGACACACAGTGGTATTCTGTTGGATTGAAAATTAACACATCCATGTGTCTCATTGCCACTGACAGTCCATGGGTGGGGAATACAAAGTGATTCAGAATGTCATTTGCTTTTCCTTCTGAGCACATTGACACCACCAGGGAATAGAACATGTCCCTGTCTTTATGGCATTGTAAGAAAATGCAAGAACCAGATGCAATGGCACAGAAGAAGCGAGGTATTGTGCCTTTGTAGTTGGGAGGAACAGGGAAAGTGGTGAATTCGCCCATGTCAGCTGCTCTTTTGAACCCGTCCACAATGCTCTTGTCCATATAACTTTCCACCATTTCTTCTATGTACACAATGAATTTTACCAATGCAGTCCACTGTGCGACTGGTAATTTCTCCAAGATGGCCGTTGTTAAACCTGCTCCGCCTTGGTTAGCTTGAACACCCGCAATATTGTATTTGGTGTGTGGTGTTTCGTGGAAAACAGTGCGTTTCCCCCCTCTCTTGGAACTGTGTGGGTTGTGTTTCGATAATGCTTTTAGTGCTTGCATAACATCTTTTTCAACAAAGGCTTTCTTGTTCTTATGCCATACAGTTTTGTTGTTGGCATTCAGTTTTACAAACACTGGGTTGTCTGTGGGGTCTGGTCTGTATTCGAAACCAATTACCGAGTTTGATTTTGTCTTTGGTAAGACTTGGACATGTGGAGGGGTATTGTTGGCAGAAACAACTGGGAGTGGATCTCCATCGACTATTGAAAACATATGAGGTGATAGCATTCGAATACATTGCGTCATTTCCCTTGGGTGACCATATACCGGTGGCGAATTCACTGTGGGACGTCCATCAAAACAAACTGCATTTTCTTCCAGAAATTCAGGTGACAATGTGAAAGCACCGGGTGTCACGTGGTGCAAAGCAACTTGTTGTTTGTTTTGTTTCTTTTGGTGTCTGTAAGCATTGGGTTTGCTACTACTCACAGAGAACTGTTCTGCTACTCGTGCATAAATCTGTGTTCTGTGGGAACAGTTCTTCCCTTTTACCTTGGACTTGAATGTATCCATGAATGTAGGTGCGCGACAGGTGGCAAATGCAGTCCGTAGTGATACAGGAGTTGGGACCACAGATAGCCGAGGTCGTGGTGGGGTTTCTTTGGTTGTACATAGGTATCCCATCACAGACCTGTCTGTTGTTGAAATGGCCATCTTGCATTGCGGGGTTGGAAGTGAGGAATCATTGGCATGTGTGGAGATAGGGCAGACATGGGCTGTGTGCGTCTTTACAAATTGGACATCACCACCTTGTTTCATCTCCTGGTGTTGAATGTGTGTCTTCCTGAAACACTCTTGTGATGGTGGTTGTGTTTGTTCTGTCGTAACACAAGACATTATAGCACAAGTCGAGCTTCGCGGAACAAAGTGTGTGTGGATCGACCCTAAGACTGGTGGACCTGCATGACAAGCATGGGTTACCCCAGTCTCCACAAATTGGACCACTCGACTGTGAGGGGTGTTTGGAACATGGACCCGTTTATCATCTGTAGATGGGTTGGGTGGATGGGTATCTGTTGGTGTTGAAGGTGCTGTGTTGTCTTGAAACACAGTTGTGATGGTGGTGGTTTTTGTTCTGTAATAACACAAATCTTTATAGCACAAGTCGAGCTTCGCGGAACAAAGTGTGTGTGGATCGACCCTAAGACTGGTGGACCTGCATGACAAGCATGGGTTACCCCAGTCTCCACAAA
>JAYJMC010382195.1:0-10149 GCA_036873965.1 Neoagarum fimbriatum | reverse complement strand
CTCGAATTGAAGATCTGACTCTAACGTTACGTTACTATGTTGCCATCAATGACGACCTTGACGTAACATTACGTTACCACGTGACGGTTGGACCTGGAATGACTACAACATTATGTTACTATGTTACCGTTCTTGTCTCGTGGGTACTTAACATGTGTTAGCAGTGTTACACTTGAAACGTAGTCGCGGAGTAACGTAATGTTCGTTATTTACTGGAACTCCAATAGAGACCGTTTCGTACGCGGGGAAACGTTACCCTCAACCTCCTTCTGGACAAGCCGTGATCACGGGTGTCTTCCCTTCTCGTCCCGGTAGTTTCCTTCGCTTTGATCGCGCAAAGGGTTCAGATTCTCTCTGCTCGTCGATTTTCATCGGTTTTTGCCGTCTCGTGTTTTCGCACTATCGTATCGTCGACGGAAGAAGACCCAGTAAAAACGCCTTGTGCAACACACCAGCCGAGATTCGAACACATAACATGGAATATTATACATCCGGTGTGTGCGTATACGAAGTTATTGAGAAGGAAACGTGGAGCAAGGGCAGCAGGTGGAGCAGATAAGTAGGGACAGAATGGAGTTAGACTATGATAAACGCATAGGTTCCTTTTTTTCTCTCCCTTGGCTTTCTTCTTCATTCTGGGAATGCTTATGAGTGATCGACGTTGAAGCTCATGCTGCACATTGTCGGATGGCAGAAACAACAAATAATACATACCAAAACCTGCCACACGACATACCTGGTACGTACGTACGACACACGTAACTGCTACACTCGTAGTGCCTACTATTAATAACATGCAACACACATTGCTGTTACACTCGTAGTACCTACAATACACATAAATATTTACTATTAATATGTAGTCTATGCTAAGGACGGTATGGTAGTGCCGCTACACCAGCAGCAAGGACGGAGAGGCCGCGCAAAGCACACAGCGGTGGCCGCAGTGCCCATACGATACGGTTGCTGTTGCCTTCACATTGAACCGAGATGTCTACCCCGCAACTGGGTACCAGCACTCGAAATCGGCAAAACCCGGCGGGCCGGGTCGGGTCGGGTTGGGGTCGGAACCCAGAATTATCGGGGTATGATACCCGTCGGTGGCGGGTGCCTGTTGGGGTGTTCAGCGCCGAGGCGCAGATTCAAACGGTTGCCTGAAGAAATTGGGAGGGATACCACATGGGGCGCCCGGAACATATCCCGGAATTCGGAAACCCGGCGGGTTAACGGGTTTATCCGGGTACCCGGGTACCCGAGTACGTCCGGAAAGCCGGAATAACCGAAACCCCGCCGGATCTAAGCTCAAACCCGACCAGGCCAACATGCTTCACCTGTCCGGGTATACCCGGCCAGTACCAGCGCAAACGGGGTGCAGCTCTACCAGGTACCACCTTGCTTCTCGCGATCTCGCTGCGTATGTACCAGATATGCATACAGAAGAGTCGCGATCGCGACCCCGGTAAATGTAAATGCCTAAATGCCATAATATTAGTAGTATATTTATAGTACAAGTATGAATAGTAATATTAATAGTAGGAGATGGGATAACAAGCACAACAACCGTGTGGCCTTACCCGCGTGGTCTCGAGTCTCCCGCAGCTCGATCTTCAAGTTCTCAAGGTTCCTTCCGAGCTCCTCCACTTGCTCGCTGTCCTCGTGGTGCGACCTCACCCCCCTCAAGAGACATCCACCGACGGCCCCTGCAGCCGAAGCCTGGAAAAACAAAACATACGGTACCAGGTATCAGGTAAGTAAGCGCTTTACAGTACAATAACCGTGCGATACGTACGACCACGGCGCTCACCGAGTATCCCGCCTTGTCTCTTGATTTTGTGCTGTAGAGTGGAATGCTCTCAGCGCCCGTGTACAACAATATCATCACATTAATGGCGAAACTACGGCCG
Source organism: Neoagarum fimbriatum (assembly GCA_036873965.1). Taxonomy (NCBI): domain Eukaryota; class Phaeophyceae; order Laminariales; family Agaraceae; genus Neoagarum; species Neoagarum fimbriatum. The sequence goes on along the minus strand of JAYJMC010382195.1, from coordinate 8,245 downwards.
ACCGATGATGCGGCTGGTTTTGTTGTTTCCTTACAAAACCCCGACGGCGTTTTCCTCTTTCCACCGTTACGTGAAGTGGGAAAAAATATTCCGTACACCAGCAAGTCAACGCAGGCACACAAGCCTCATGCTGCCTGATCTAAAATTATATACGGGGGGTTTGCAGCCCGTGCGCAATTATGCGGCCGGTGTCCATGCACCACGACGGTATGGTACCTGCTCATCCCTCGAGTGCTGCTGAAGGCGCTCAGCACTAAGCCGCTCCTCTCGCAGCCACTCCAAAGCAAATCCGCACACTACTCCGAAGCAGTGTGCTCCCAAGAACGTGCGGACAAAACGCTTCTCCTCCTCCTTCGCCGCCTCACGGAGCAGCTGCTGCTGCTCAAGAAGCTCAGCAATGATGCGCGCCTCCGCCTCCCTAACATAAGACTCCATCGTCACGATTGCCACCAAACCGACCACCTCGTGGAACCGGAGGGCTGCGATCAAGGCGGCGTTCTCGTCCAGCTGGCGTGCCGCTTGCACCACCAGCGTGTTAACCGTCCACCCGGACGTCCGACGGGACGCGACCTGTGGCGTACCCCCGCGCGTGCTCGCCAACGCCCTTGGAATATGGCCGAAGCGGCGAAATGTGCAAGAGATAGGGAGAGGACGCACACAATTAACACACGGAGCACGCGGACGTGCTATCATGCTCGAGCGACTCTTGATGGCAAGCACAAAGCCCGGTCGCACTGCATGAAGGAAGAGGTCGAAGTCCCCGCCATGCCATGCTAACGCCACAACTATGTCAACGGGACGGCCGCGCTAACCGTTCAAGTAGGGTGCGGTAGATAGACTGTTGTGTCATGGTTTGGTTACGTTTGCTGCTACTCTAATTTTACACAGTCAATGCCACACGCAGGCGACAATCGTACAGAGTCCTCGAGATACCTGCGTCCACGATTACTTAATATGTACGGCCGAAGAAGAGGGCAGGTACACGAAAACACGAAAACACGAACCCTGCCAAATACCAAACCATCAAACCCCAAAGCACGAGTAGACCATCGCGCATTCCAGGATTTGAGTCACAGCATGAGCGGTGACCACGGTGCATTGCGTTAAAAAAAAACGTTGACCCCTCCCACCCCCCTCCCTCGTGTTTTTTGTTTTTACCTCTTTTATGTCGCCCGTTACGCGTATTACACCCGATAACACCGACCTGGGTAGAGCTGGACTAATTCGCTCGGAACGAACGATGTAAAGAAGACCCACCGTACGTAGCGCTTTCGATGGGAGCGGAGAGAAGCTTATCGGGGCCATAACCGGAGGGCGCAACGGTTCACCTACTATTAATAAACAACACACATACCAGGTACTAGGCACCAACTGCGGTACCATGTATGCTATTGAATTGCGCCGTGGCTTTGGCGGACGAAATATGCATATTATGTTACGGCGTGGACTGACGAGCGTACCTGGTGCATGCGCAAGCAACGACTACCAGCATCGTCCACCTCCACGTGCTCGCACGTTGTGCCTCCGGCGTAAGAGGGAAGCCTTGGACCACCAGGGGTCCCATGCACCTGGAAACACGGCAGGCACGACGACCGCGAGAAGCGAGAAGCATGTCGAGAAACGAACCACTCAGTTTCCGACCGCGCCCCGCTTGGAACTCCTTATCATACTATTAATATGTATAGTTTGAGTGTCAGCATACGGAAACGAGTATCTTGCACGAGTATGTACGCACGGCACACGGTTCCGTCTATTGCTACAGTCTACCAGGTGTATATTACCTGGTATGTGGCGGCGTCTTAGCAGACAAAACGTTTTTAGCGTATTATGCAATACACTCGACAATTTCCTACTCGGTCGCACTCGCCAAGACAGGATGCGAGAACATTGAGACGGCGGTGGGCAGACGGAGGAGGATATTGTTCGCTGGCTTAATCGCACGCCTGGGAAAGGAGGGTCTGCCGAAGGGGGTGACGTTTGGGATCCCGGAGGGCGATAGGAGGAGTAGGTGTGAATGGGGTGTCTAAAGAGCGACCTATCCTGACCAATCATATTATACATACAGGGGGAGTTTGGCATCACGGGCGAGGGATGGCCGGAAGCAGCAGAGAAGGAGGGCCAATGCTGCGGACGGATCGAGAGCGGAGGGGAGATCTTCATCACGCGGAGATGGCATGGCATGGCTCGGACAGGGGTACAACGGAAGCACGACACGAAGGATACTATGTCGTAGCAGCCGCGACTCTGGTCGTCGACACCACCAGGGGCAGCGCTTTCATCGCTCGTCGACGCACTTGGGAACTGCACGTTCACCTCAGCATGTACCCGATTTGGGCGCAGAAAGTGTCACGGCGGACAACGAGGGATCTGCCCCCGCTGAGCCTCTGAAGTCTGAAGTATCCACCGTCGCTTCCAAAACAGCAACAAACCGAAAAAAAAGTGTCTTGCTCGTTGTTTTTATGTCTTCTACGTGTATACCATACTGCCATACAACTACAAACAACGTTAATGGCTATTCGTTTCATGTGCGACATGTATCGGCCATCACAGATAGATGACGCACACGAACACAAACAACGAACAGGTTATCACAGATATTAACAGTCGGATTATTGGATCATACAATCTCTACTTAATGCACCATAGCTGGAATCGCACTCTCTCTTGTCTCCAAACCGTGTGCTCCAAACGTATTATACGTACTACAGTACTGTAAATGTCCGGCGAGCGACGTACGCAGAGAACGTATTAAATTTATCAATACATTAAATGTAAAGCGAGATGTGGTGTTTTCCCTTAACATAAACATGGCACAAGAACGGTCGTGGTCAAACCCGTGTTCTCAGCTTCATTATCCAGCGGGAATAAACGGGGCGAGGCGCCCGCTGCTTTGAGATCCCGGATCTAGGTTACGACGAAATATGGACAAAAGGGTCTGTTAGACCCAAGGGTCTCCTATGAAGAAAAAATCCCGACGAAACAAGGACGAGAGTTGGAGCCAAGGAAGGGCTACCGTATAGGGCTGAACGAGCAACAATATGACGTTAAAAACATCGTCTAAAACAAAACATCGCGACGCCGCCCCGACCAACAAAAGTCAAAAGTAGCTCTTCATGTCGACGAAAGTGCGAGAGCGGGAGTCGGCAAAAACCGATGAAAACCGACGAGCAATGGGGATGCCGAGCCCTAAATGGGAATGCTGAGCCCTACTCGTACCTGGCATGCGCGATAGAAATGAAGGCAAGCAAGTACAGTACGTAGTACGAAACGGGGGGGGAGAAGGGACGACACCTGTGACCGGGGCTTGTCCAAAAGGCCGCTGAGGGTAAAACCCTCACACGAGTTGAGCTGGAAAGAAGAAGTGATGACAAAAAACTAAAAATTATCACACATTCCTCACCTGGCGACTCGTACGTAGACTCGTAGACATCTCAGAGAGAGACGGGATGGATGTCTGGGTGTTTGGTTTTTGGTGCCAAATATAACCAGTACAAGCTATTAATAAGAAAGGTCGCCAGGCCTCACCTTCGAACGTAACTGCGCCGTAAGAAGGCGCTCAACTCTGGAATGCAGTACTCGGGCTCCCTGGTCGGTCGGTCGGTCGGTCGGGCACAACACACAAAAAACAAACAACAAAAGATATTTCGTGCCGTATTGGTTAAGAGGAAAGACGGCAAGATCCAACGAGAAATGCCGTTAGACCTTCTCGCATTGCAAGCAGCGTGGTTGTTTGTATCTGTACGCAGCGTGACTTGGGATGGTGGGTGTAAAGTGTAGAACCAGGTACTACTGCTGTACCAGGTATCAAATATCCCAAGGTGGGTCTATTACTGCGTACAGACCCTTTGGGGACCCAGGTATATACTTACTTGCTGTACGGGGACTAGACCCGAAAAGCGGCAAGTGCGCGTGAAATATAAAAATTCGCATCATACATAATAGGAAGAGCGCGTGCAACAAGTGAGTACTAACCGTACGCGTACCATCATATGTTGTGTGCGTGTCGCGCATCTCCTTCCGTTGCACTTCGGGCACATCCTCTACCCCCCCAGCAGCCCCGGCTGCGTCGTGTGGCCGATGCTGTCGCAATCGCCACTTTCTTTCGATACTTTTCCCTCTGAAGCTGCTGAAGTCCCAAATGTCAATGTTTAACTAAAATTATTGAGGATAATATGATACCTGGTATACTTTTTTCATCAACTCCCCCCGTTATTTTATGTGAAACGTAAATTTTGTGCCAGGACGAAAAAGGCAACAGCAACAAACAGCTACAAACGCCAGCAGAGAAGCGAGTATGATATACCAGGTAGACAAGAGACGCAGCAGGTGAAAAGAGTGCGCCCTGTTGCAAAGTAAAGATACGCACCGCTGGCCCACGATCCGCTGCAGGTACATACCTGGTACCTGGTACGACGCGACCAGCTTTGCTTAGGGTCAACTACTACCACCGCCGTACGTAGTCAGAGCTCCGCGATTCAAAATAATCAGAGGGCGCGGGCGCAAACACACAACACACACTTCATACCTCGGATCAGACGACATTTTGGACCTGCGCCGGAATGCCGTCGTTGCCACGGCAGTCGCGCAACGAACAGCCATCACCGCGATGAACGACACCAGTAGGAAGTCCAACATGCTTGGATGCTCGGCCAAGTGCCTTCGATTCAGAGCTGCATAGATAGATAGCTCTTCGGATGTCGAACAAGTATGCTCCTGGCGTATGGGGTGCGGCTCGGCTGCCTTGTTTTTATTAAAAAAAAAAGGCTCAGGATCTTCGTTTTACAAAAAAAAATGCCATTTCTCGATCAATTTTGTCGTTCATTGTGAATCAGATTTCAAAATTCGAGAATTTTCATTATTTTTTCCTCGATTCTGGGGAAAAGTGGAGATCGATCACATGCGATCTTATGGAAACACAAAAAAAGCCGTCGGTAGACACGCAGACATACCGGCCAATCATCATGGTGCTTCCCTCTGACGGAATCATTCCCGACGACCGTCGACATTCCATTCCAGCCAACACCGACAGCACAGCAGCTACGAGTAGCTGCGGACTGTCAGCCACCGAGGTGTGTTACTTGGTGCCTTCCTCCTTCCACCTTCCTCCTCCCCGAGGTACTACAGCAGTACAGCCGTCGTAGTAGGTGCTTGACTTGACCATCGCCGCAACATCGCAGCACTGCCTCCCTCCTTTCTCCTTCTTCCTTCCTCCTGCCCGAGGTACAGCAGTAGTGCTGCAGTAGTAGTAGCAGGTACCAGGTATAAAATTAATAGTAGGTCCTGGACTTGACCATCGCCGCATCATCGCAGCAGCACTGCTGTGGAGCAAAGGAGCAAGAAGAGGAGTAGTGCACAGCAGGCAGCAGCGCGAGAAGCACGCCGGGCACAACCGGCAGAGCAGACACACGCCAATGCCCCAAATGCAGTTCTTCTTCCGACACAACAACTGCTGTCATCATCACCAGAGAGAGGTCTCACTCACCCTCAGCAGGTCCTGGAGCAGCAGTACCAAGGGCCAAGGGTCCCACCCTCAGCAAGCAGCAGTACCAGTTCCAGTACCAGTAGTACCAGGGGGCTGGCGGGACGAGCATGACGGTGGTGGCCGTGGACGAGGACGAGGCGGACTGCCCGGTGGAGCTGGCGCAGCTGTCAGCATCTACTGCTGTAGTGGATGGAGCGTTCCCTATCCTCGAACTACTCCCGAGCCGAAAGCTCGAGAGGACTGACTGCTGCTGCTGCTGCTGCTGCCCTGCTGCTGCTGCTCGTGGCGGCAGTCTTCGGGAGATCCTCCAGGATGTGATGAAGTGCAGGCAAATCTACGAGAAAGGTGATGAAGCGCAGGAAAATCTACGAGTACGAGTAGCTCGTAGACGTATAATACCCAGCGCAATTTCTGGGGCAACAAGCACAAGTCGTAGACAGAAGCAGGGTTGTCCGGATCCGCCTCATTGCGAGAAGAGCGAGGTTTATTTAACTGGCAAGTGCTTCATGCGCAACATGTTGGACCCGGAGAGGGAGGGCGATTGCAGCGCCGAAAGTGAGTGACGCTAACCCCCCGTCCTCAATGCATTTCTGATGTGCAACAGCAGCCGTACGTAGCAGTACAGCAGTAGTATCATACCCTGGTACGTTCTTTTTTTGTTTTTACGAGCAAACCGGTACCTGGTATAACTTATCGTAGCTGAATGTAGTTACATGTAGGTATACCCGAGTAAAATTTCCGGCCTGGGGTACGTATAATACCCGTACCCGACACTTAGGTACGCTAGGTGCGACCTCCAAAACCTTACCTGATTTTTAGGCACGTTAGGTACGCCGCCCAAAAATTACCCTGGTCTCGGATATACCCGTCGACTACCTAAATACCCGGGTACCGGGTATTTATTAGGTACTAGGGAATGAGTGGCCCCCCCGCCCCCACGGCGGTAGGGCCTGAAGCTCGTGGAAGCTTATGCAAGTACACATTGAGACTTTGTGGAAGTAAACGGAAGTCGATGGAAGTTGGTGGAAGCCAGTGGAAGTAATTAAAGAAAGCTGGAAGTTTCCATTGAATCCATGGAAGCTTCCACTACTTCCATGGAAGCGCCAACTACTTCCATGGAAGGTTCCATCAACTTGCACGAAAATAAAATAATAACGATGAAGTTGGTGGAAGGCAGAGGAAAAGTACACGGATTCAGTGGAAGTAGTAAGTGTAAGTAAATGAAATTTATTATTGGAGGTAGTAAGGGCCGTCGTTATCGGAGAGGTTTTTTCCAGAATTTCAATATTTGTGAAATTTGTATGAAGATACGGAGGCGTTCTGTCACAATCTGTGAAATATAACAGAGCTGGGCAAAATTCCAGGAAAGTTAAATATCACCAACTTCGAAAAAAAAGCCAGGAAAGTCTAGAAGATAAAAAAAAATGCGCTCAAAAGTACATGTTGGCTGCGATCTCTGGTAATCTTGCCCTACGGCACCATGGCGGCAGTGGAAAGTACGAGTATGGCCAGCGTCCTTGTGTATGACTGGTGTGAACATTTCGTGCTTCTTGGTGGCCTGTGACAAGTTTTGACCATCGCCTAGAATCGAATTCGACGACCCATAGTTTGGCCCCTCTCCAGCCTCCGGAATACAAGGTATTGGAGTATATAAGTAATACTACCAGCCGAAATACTGCGAGTAGTACTATAATAGAAGGGTGGACAATGAGGAGCGTGACAGATGCCTTGAGCTGGGCAAACTCCAAACTGCAATAAGCTGGCGTTTCTTCTATTGGACATGCATGTTGTATGTGTTGAGCTTGACCAGCTAGGAGTATACGTCACGCTCCTCATTCCCGTCGTTCTTGTAACCCCTTTTGAACTGCTCCCACGTTTTTGGGAAAACATTACTTGGATTTAATGTGGGACAGCAACAGCACACGAGGCCAACAACAATAACAACACTCCAAAAAAAGGGCATTATTAGTGAGAAAGAAACCAGCGGGGAGGGATTTCTGGACAATTTGACGGGGGTTTTTGCAAAATTTGGTTGCTTGGTTTCAGTATACCCCAAAAGTAAACCCCCGTCTGGTCTCGAAAAACGATAGCGGGGTGTCGGATTTTTTCCTGGATTTGTTCAAGCGAATGCATTCAATTAACCCTATAATTGTGCAATTGTCGGAAGGCAAATGAAATAATAAAACAGTCTTCGGATATCGCTTTCTTTGTGGTTAAGCGATGCGCGTCAGCGCAGAAACCTTTTATCTGGTACCAGGTACGTATGATACCAAGTACCAGATACCAGTATAATATAAAACAACAACGACAACAAGTCTTAGAACAACAGCCACATGTAGATGCCCATCGCCACAACCACCACCACCACCAGCAATAAGCATCTGCTGCTGCTGTAGGACAGGTGGTGGTGGGGATGGTGGTTGATGACCTCTGGTACCTGGTACCTGGTGTTCCAGCAAGCACACAACTAATATAGATGCCTACCACCACCACCACAGCCAGACGCAGCAACCACAACCACCACCGCCACCACCACCACCAGCGACAAACGTCTGCTGGTGCTGGTGCTCAGCTGGTGGTGGTGGTGGTGATGCTTGTGGTGATGCTTGAAGTGAGGATGGTTGTTGGTGCTCTTTTGGTGCTCTTTGGTATCTGCTACCTGGTACCTGGTATGCGGCGGAATACATGTGCTTGCTTTTCCATGGGCGACCCCTGGTACCTGGTAGGCAGGCCATTCAACACGACCAAGCTTCGCGAACTCGG